>PVKS010002106.1:0-124403 GCA_004027875.1 Aplodontia rufa
ACTCTGGGGGTGGGGCTGGCCAGGCTCAGGTGCAGGTAAGGGGAGGGGCTGGGGAGGTCAAAGGTGCAAGGTCATGGCATTTATTGGGACTAGGTGGGGTTTTTTTTTTTTTAAGAGAGAGGGACAATAGAAGAGAGAGAGAGAAAGAGAGAATCAATTTTATTTAGTTTTTCATGTGGCCTTCGTTGCTCCGAGACTTCACTGCCTACATGGTGCTGGGGTTTGAATTCGCATACTCAAGCAGGCCAGGCAAGCACTGTAAGCACTGAGCCACTGCTCCAGCCCCGGGACTAAGTCTTATAATTAGGGTCTGAAGAAGAACGGGATAAGTAAAATGGGCTTCTCCTGACCCATAGTAGGGGTGCAAGTGAAAGGGCCTTGTGCGCCACTCTGACAGGTTTAAATTTTGTCCTGAGGACAATGAGGAGGCCACAGCAAGGCCACAGATCAACCACATCTGTGCTTTTGACTTTGGAAGAGAAAGAGATGGGCTTGAGGACTGGGGGATGTCACAACTAATCTGCGGAGAAAGGAGGAGGAGGTGTTGGTTGGCAGATTCTGCTGTGCTGCATGGCGATCTCTTTCTCCTCCAGCCTCCTAGGGCAGTTCTCATCCTGCCCCACGATCGGGCAGGGCCTTGGCCTTCTCCTATTGCACACACTTCTCCCCTGAATAAAGTGTGAGCTGTCTTTGGGTGTGGGGATCAGGTGTCCACTCCTTTAATGCCTCTCAACTCTGGTGCAGGTTTGGGCACCCCATAAATGTTTGCTAAACTGGATGAAGTAAGAGTGGTAGTCACGGAGGACACAGCCATACCTGGCAGTGGATGAGGCGCCTCCAGAGTCTCCCGAACTCCTCTTGGTCAAGCCGCCCATTCACTTTCACCTGGACGAGAAGCTAAGGTTTAATCAGTCCAGGTGCCACATGCAGGGAGGAGCTGGTCCTGCCAAGGAAGCCAGAGCCTTTCTATCCATCCACTAGGCACTCAGAGGGTCCAGAGTCACCTAGATGTGACCGGATGCCAGCTGGCTCCCACTGCGTCTGCAGGTAACCTGGCTGGATGTGTTTTACAAAGGAGAATGACCTACTGGAAGGAGAAGGAAGCCCCAACATCTCCTGCATGCGGGGGAAGAGAGTAAGTCCAAACGCGTGGGAGGAACACGAACGTGTCTCGCAAGCAGCAGTGGAGGGGGTGTGCCAGCCCTGTGCATGCGTGTGGAGGGAACGCGTGCCAGGCCTGGCCACTCCATGTGATGGGCACATTGATGACCAATGAAGGGGAAAGAACTGGCCCTTGAGAACTGGACGGAAGCCGTGGGGAGTGGAAAGACAGGTAGAAAAGACCTGTCCACTTTGCTGGGGTCCTTCAGTTGCGACCCCAGGATTATCTGCTCTGGCCCAGGGCTGCAAGGGCATTGGATTCCCCCGTGTCCCTGAATGATGGTGACCACAGCCAGCAGAGACAGGCCTGATTTATGATTTCATCAAGAAGCCCTCTTGTTCTACAATGGCTGGCTTCGCATTCCCAATCGAGACTTGTTAACAGTGTGAGCGCGGGGTGATCTGTCTCTCTGGGGAGACAGTGTATAGCTGGGAGAGGAGCTGCTAGGCAGCAGCTGGGGACAGCACAGGAGCAGCACCTTCTCCTGTCTGCAGAGAGACCAGGTGGGCAGGGGAGGAACTGCTGGTTGGGTGGCAGTTGGAAGAGAGCCTGGAGATTGAGCTTTGACTCTGGGTCCTGCTACTTGTAACCATGGAACCAGGTGAGCCACTGAACTGCTTCAACCTGGCGTCCACGTCTGTAAACCTAGCAGCAACAGGTGCAGCTGCTGTGTAGACCAAGAAGGTTTCTACACAATCGGGTGGTTATCTTTATTGAATTGGTGGCTTGTTGAGTAAAGGAACATTCTCCAGGGGTAAGGGAAGTGGGGAAGGGAAAGCAGTTCCCATGAGTGTTATAAGGAGGAGGAACATGGAATTGATGGCTACAACTCCTAGTTCAAATCCAGGCACAAATCTGATTAGCTGTGTGATCTGAGAAAATGACTTAACTTCTCTGAACCCCTTTTTCTTCCATTGCACAAGGGAATAATACTTCTTGTATCACCACAATTGCTGCAAGAATTACAAGGAAAAAAAATTTACATATTCATCAGTACAAGTCTCAGCACACAGTAGGTGCTTGATCAATGGTAAGTCCTGCCTTTGCTGCTGTGGTTGATCTGAAGAGTCAGTGAGGTGGTGGGGAGTCCACAGGACCCAGGCCCTGTGATGAGCACTAACAGACCCCCTGGGGGAAGCTCATAGAGCAGATGGGGGGGGATGGGATGACTGCGAAGGATACATCCATCAGAGCCACGATGCTGCGACATGCGTCCAAGGAGAAAGTGTCTTCTAGAGATCCTGCAGAGGGAGAATGGGAAAGACTGATGCAGTGGTGGGCATGGGGATGGGCTGAGCCTGGGACCAGCTGGCCCCTGGGCTAACCCTACCTGTCAGGAGCTCCTGGTTGAGAAGGTTCTGAAGCTGGGCAGCATTTAGGTCCAGTCCCTGATCCAAAGAAAGACAGAAGATGGGCATCAGACAATTGCCAGGATGCGGGGGACCAGCCCAAGCCTTCCCTCCCCACCACATGCCTGTCTTGCCTTTGACCTGAAGCCTGACCAGGTTGCTCTGGGCCATGGCCGAAACTCCTCCCTGAGCATCTGTACTGTTGGCCCCCAGTGTTTGGCATCTGTCTGGGCTCCCTTGAATTTCTCCCTTCTTGTCACTAGAAGCCTGTGCTTGCCTCCTCCTAGCATGCCTGGCTCTGGGGAGCCCCTTGGGATAAGGATTATGGGGTGAATCAATGCAGCCCTTAGGTGAGTTCCCCATCTGCTTGCAGAAAGAGACTGCAAGAAGATGTGACCACTGTGTGTGCACACACATGTGTGATAATAGGAGCTAAAAATGCCTGAAGTCTAGGCTGAGAGAAGCTGCTACCCCTGCACACCCTGCTTAGCATTCGTCTTCTCAGGCACTGAGGCTGAAAGGGAGATGTGATTTCCCCTGGACTAAAAGCAGGAAGCAAGGGAAGTGGAGGGGAAGAGGAAAGTGTTCTGGCCTGAACTCTGAAGGGGTCAACTGCAGCAGGCTTCTCAGGGGACACAGAACAGCTTGATGGGTGAGGCCCTCAATAACCAGTTTACGGAGAAGTGGGACTTTCTACTTTGGTGAAGTTTTACTTTGGGGAGCTGGTATGGGAGTTTGCCTTCTCAGCAGGTGACTTGGCAGAGTGACACTAGGTCAGGAGGAAAAAGAGGCCTCCTGGGGGGTCTTCTGAGAATCAGCACCTCATAGACAACAGACACACCTTCCCTTCCTTCTCCAGGATTGACCTCACCATCCAGCAGTGGAAAGCAAAAGCAGCCCCACAGCCTGCCCTTCTGATGCAGGGGCCTCCAGGATGCCCCTGGGAACACACCCTGCCCAGGTCTCACAGTGGTCCTCAGATCATCCTTCCAATATCTCCCAGTCTGAGTAGATCAGGAAGGCTGGCAGTTTTCTACAAAGAACCTGACACCTCACTTCAGCCCTGACACGCTACTGAGGAACTCCCACTTACACAGAATCGCTCATTAGACCACGAGCAGCTAGGGGCACATCTGCTGCCTTCTCCATATTCCCCACCCAGCACAGACTCTGACCTGGACACCATACTCTGTAATCGGCCAAAAGCGTTTGCAGAGACAGTAGGAACTAAGATGACGGCTGCTGAGACAAATTCCCAAAGAATCTTGTTTGCTACTACCACCTCAACCTGAGAGACCCTAGGCTGACATTTTGATGCTTCCAAAGTTTGGTGTGGGACCTGGAATGCTTGGGAAATGTTTGTGGATTGCCTAAGCAATGGATAGTGGATGGATCTGGATCTACCTAAAGTCGGAGAGCACCCTCCCTTCCCTATAGGCAGGTCATGTTGATGGTATGACCATCACTAGGGCTAACAAAAGGAGCCAGTGGTAGGGGTAGTACCAAGTCACTACATCAGTCTAAAACTAGTGAAACTGACATAAGAGATGAGCAGAGAGGACATGGTAGGAACATGGAGGAATGTTTTGCTTTAAAATTTCTTTGGAGGACAGAGCCTCTGAGGAAAGTTTGCAGGTTGTACTGAAAGGTAATAGGTGGGCCCTGCTAACAGATGCCCAGCTGAGGGTCACCTCAGCACAATGTCACGTCTGTGTCTTATTCTAATTCCCACCGAGGCCCAATATGAGGTGGTCATCCCTCTCTGTGGGGAGGCATTTAGATGTCTTTTGGAATCTATACCGTCTTATCATATGACAAATTACATTTTTATTTTGGAGGAACAGGTATGTGGATCATGTGTTAGAATTTTCCACCTGCCCCAAGGAGGTTTGGTCTCAGGCATTCCAATCAGGTGCTGCTGACCCCCACACGCAGCTAAACTTGGCTTGGGCATCTGCTGCAGTGGAGCTAATCCATCTTTATTCAATCTGACAGAAATGATTGAGCACCTCCTCCGGGCCAAGGACAGTGATCAACATTGGGGACAAGGAACGCATATGATGTTATCTCTGCCTTCAGGAGTTTGCAGGCTGGGGACAACAATCATCTTGGCCAGACTTGTCATGCATCAAGTGAAAGGCTTTGGAATTAGGCTGGGGGTGGCCCTGACTCATGGGCCAATGCTGATTTCAGAAAGACCCACAGTCAGCGGCTCTTTTCAATACATTCCCCTCATTTCAGCCATGTTCTTAATTTCTCCTTTTCTCCCTCTGGCCCCAGCCTGCCTCCAGGATGCCACCAGACCATTAGTCTTCTGAATGCAGGCAGGGCTGAGCAGCTTCCTGTCCTTGACCTCTGCTGGCCCAAGCCAGTATGGTATACATGATCATTTGAATCACTCTCTGCTTTCCACACCAGCATGATCATTAATGGTATAAAGCCCATCATGCAGAGCTCTTGGCAGCTCCTTTATCCTGACAAGTCAAGGGGTTCTTTATAACAGTTTATTAAACTATTAGGAAAATCCTGTGTGCACATAGGTGACTTGGCAGGAAGAAGGATGTTGGTGCTTTCTGAAGCTGGCCAGCTCCCGGCAGGAACGATGCCAGATGGGGTGAGGTGGTGGCCAAGCTGGAGAAGGGAAGATTTCAAGGGGTGCTGCCAACTGCTTGTTTGAAGATGTCAGAAGCAATGCACCCCTCCACCCCACAAACCTGTAATTATCCCTGCCTTTCTAAGCTCTACACGTTGCATCCCAATGTCACCCACCCAGATGGCAGCGTCAATTCTCTCCAGAGCTTGGAGACCAAATTAGTCCTGGAGATGGTCCAGGGAGAGGGAGAGGCTGATAAAATGACCCACCCAGTAGGGGCCTGGAGAGGCCTCCCTGCCTCGGATCCCTCCATCACCTGCCTACAAGAGGCTCTAGGTGCTAGGTACTGTACCTCCCGAGCGTATCTGTAGAAAATGCTTTGTTGGGAGACATTTTCTGGAAGACTTCCCTGGATCAAAAGAAAACAGTCAGCATTAGCTTCTGGGGAAGGGGCCACTTGTTTGGTATAGAGAAGGAACGATAACTTCCACCAAGATCTGAGATTGAGGATTTGTCTGGCAGTTGGGGAAAAACAAAATAAAACAAAAATAACCTTTAGAGGAATTGGAAAACCAAGCTTACAGAAGGAAGAGGCTGGGTCCAAACTGGCCTTGGAGGCCCGGTCCTCTCCTCCCTGCCTTCATGCCCACCCCTTGGAGCCACCATTGCTTTACTGGTCAGTGGTGAGGCAAGGAAAGAGACAGAAACCCCTAAGGAAAGGATGTGGCCACAGCAGCTTGCCAGCCAAGCCCACCTGCACACCTACCTTCAGTTCTTTGAGGTTGAAATCGCTGCTTGGGTTCCTAGAAAACCAAGGGAACAGAGTGACAAGGGTGACCGCCCCACTGTTCATAGGGGCTGCCTGCAGAAGGCACCCAGTGGCATCTGACATTTCTGACAAGGACGAGTGGCGTGCCCTCAGCACTACCGGATGTGAGATGGGCAGTCACAGGGCTCAGCAGACAGATGAGGACCACAGCCCTGTGCCCAGCCTGTTGGGTGACATGGTCTAGTCTTCTCACCGTTTACCCTTTCGCCATCACATGGGACTGTACCGCAAGCCCCGCTGCTGGGGTGAGGATGAGCTTTGCTTTCTGCTCCATCTTGAGCTGGTGGTTATGGCTACCTGGCTGACTGGACAGGCAGGTGTCCCTTACTCCACCATGAAGACTGCCATGATTGTAGCGGTGTGTGCTTTGGGCCCAGGGGGATGAGGTACCCAGGGGGTGAGTACTTGTTGACCCAAATGGCCTGGCATCCAAAACCTTCCAAGGTCAGCTGTGTCATTTAGGCCCATCTTTGACCATCTCCCTGTCTACCCCACATTCTGGTCACATTTGAGACAAGTGGACATATCTGCCACAGGTCATTTTCCTGTTAATATGGATGACCTCAAAGATTATTCAGCAAGCCTGTGCTCAGTCAATTCCCTGCATTTGCCCAGACATTTTTCTTTAGCTTGCACAACATTCCCCTTTATGTCATTAGATTTTCAATTTTCTTTTAGGAACCAGTTCAAGGGCCATTTCCTCCAAGAAGCCTTTCTCCATCCCTCTGGCCATAAACGCGGCCTTCACTCTGCCCCCCCGTGCAACTTTGCACCTAGCCACAGCTCCATCATTTGGAGCCTTGCTACTGGTTCGTAGTCTGTCTCATCCCCCTCTGTGGTGAGCTTCTTGAGAGCAGGGTTGGTATTGTGTTTCCACTGGCCCCACAGGCTGCATATAATGCTCAGAACACTGCACACCATGACACGATGCATTATAAAAATAAGTAGAATAAAACACTTGCAATCCCAGAGTTTCTGTACCTGTCGCCATCTGGCATTTTCAGGAAGATTCGGAGCAGGAACTCAGTCTCCCCTCTGTGTGCTGAGGGAACCACAACATAGGTGCCCGGGCTCAGATGGAAGGACTTTGTGAGGTTGCATTTGGTTTCATATTCCATGCCCTGGGCAGCGTTTCTGAATGGGGAGAAAAACGTGGGCGGCAATCTCTCCTGGAACTGCTGGAACTAGGAGAAATGTGACTACTGTGAGAAAGCCTGGTCCCCCGCCACCAAGAGACCCACCACCTTCCAGAACCCTCTCTCTTCACCAGAACAGCAATTACAGGCCCAGTTAAGGGGGCAGTGCTTACCTGAGCTCTCAGAAAACCCAGTAGAGTTACACCGTTATTTCATCTAGACTCTGCACACTACAATTAATGCAAAGAAGTACAACACAGTGCCATCTCCCTAAGTCTAACAGCATCCTGGGTCCCTGGTTCTTCCTTCTGCTTATATGTGGAGAAGACTAGTGATATTGTGCCAATGCTGAATTTCTTTGGGAGGGCCAACAGCCCCTTTCATCCTAAACCTTTAGCAAAAAACTTTGGGCTGCTGTAGATTTGCATTCTCTCTCCCCTTCCTCTGTTGCCTATCTCCAGTGGAGCCCACAGATTCCTTCTCATTGGAAAATAATAGGCCCTGATCATTTTCCTTTTATTTCAATGTTTTCTTAGAGATAAAACAATAAATATAATGCAGTTCCTATTACCAGATGTCACATACATATTACATAATAAAAACCCCTTACTAAACAAATTTTCCCCACTACAGTGGAGCATGGGGATTCCATTTAGAATGGTTACGCAGCATGAAATGATTATTTATGAGCTCTGCCATGGGGGAGGTGTGGGGGAAGGGAGTTTCCTTTCAGAAGTAGGGACAGAGTTGTGCTCCAGAGTGAGATAGGAGATAGGTCACTGCCCCAGGTGTCTGGCAGAGGGCTGGGTGGAACCTCCAAAATGATTCTGCTAATGTCACAGTAGCCCCCAGTAGGTTTGGGAGCCTATCTTACTTGGGCCTTTCCAGAAGAAGCCATGATGGGACCTGATCTTCTCCAGAGCCTTGTTCTGTGGCTCCCAGCAGCAGCGTACATGCAGAGGTATACGGGCAGCCTGCCTGCTACAATCTAGGAGGCAAGGCTGGCCCTGCTAACCTGCTTGCTCTCCTCCCTCCATTAGACCTGTACCCTGCCCAGGTTCCCTATTCTTTGGAAAACCCTTGCTCTGGACAGAGGTGTGAGTGTGGGCAGCAATGGAAGGGCTTGATCCAGCGCTCAGAGGGGCACACCTCAAACTACCGCAGTGCTGCCTATCACTCTAGGGAAGGCGCTCCTGCCTTTTCCTGGATCAAGACCCCACTCTCTTCTCCAGCTCTGTGAACTCTAGTTCACAGAGTTCCTTGCCAACCCGTTCCTTGTTCCGGAGTGTTTCCTTAAGACCTTTGCAGATGTCCCACATCCAAGGCTGGGTGGCAGGGTCCAGAGGCAGATCCTAACTTCCAGCTCCATGGCTGGGCCACCACTATGGGGCAGGCCTTGCGGCCAGCTTTCTGCCAGGACTTCTGTGTCTCCCCTGCTCTGAGACTCCCTGTCCTGGCCTCTGTCTACCTGTTGGGCTCCCCTGGAAGACTGAGAGGGGTTGCAATCCCCTCTTTGGCTGTGGCCACATCCTTCTCCCCCTTATTGGCAGCCAGGGCACCGCAGAGTTCACAGCCATGGGAGGGGGCTGCATGCCTGGGGGATAGGTTTTCTGTTTCCATCCTTCTCTAATCTTGCTTAGAGTTTTAAGTCGTCTTTCCTCAATAGTGAGCCAGGTTAGCTGTCTAGGAGGAGCTGGAGGGTGTGCCTTGAAGCTACGCATGGATAGCAAGCTTGGGTTTGTGATGGATTTGGGGGCTAACTCATTTGGGAGTCTGAAGGTCCCCTTCAGGTCCCCTTAGTGCCGCTCTCCTTGATACACAGGAACCAGCTGCATCCATCTTCTGCATCAGGAGCCAAACACTGAGAATGGCTTCACCATTGCAGCCCCTCTTGAAATTAAACAAGAGACCCCCTAGGGGTCCAAACTTCGGACCAGGACAGCTGAATATGTTCCTGCCTTGTCGACCTATCTGGAGAATCTAAGCTGGAATCTGGCACAAGACATAGCAAGACTTAATTTGCAGCCTCTGAACATGAGGTGCAACACTTTACCAGGGGACAGCACCAGAAGCATGGGAAGCCCAGTGAGGATGGTGGTGAGCCGTACCTGGGAGTCAACCTGTGGGGAAGAGGAAGAAAGGTGGTTCAGGAAGCTTGCTATAGGTTGGATATGAAATGTCCCCCAAGGCCCATGTCCCAGCTCATGATGAAGTCTCTCTCTTTGCTTCCCAGTGGCTATGAAGTGAATAGGCCTCCTCCACCATATGTTCCCACCATGATGAACTGTGCTGCCACAGGCCCAGCAACCATGGACTGACACTCCTGAAACCCAGGATAAAACTTTCCTCCTTTTAGGTTGATTATACCTCAAGTATTCTGTCACAGTGATGGAAAGCTGACCACAGACCACAACAGAAAGGTGGGTGGGCTCCCCAAGCCTGGCTTGTGGCCTGTGCTCCTTCTTTTTGTGCAGTTGGCCTGTTTCCTGCCACACAAGTGGTGAATGGATGATTACTCTTACCCCATGCGGAGTTGTGAAAAAGGAAACCTTCCAATTGTGAAGAGCAAGATGGAAATCAAGGAGAAAGTGTCCAAGAGGAGGAGGCCCTTTGTCCCTCAGCAAGATGTGGTTACACTTCACAGCCATGATGTTAACATTAAAGGAACTGGGAGACATAGACAGGGCTGGAGATAAGGCAGAACTTTGCTCAGATGAAATTTACCAGTGTTGGGAGCTTCCAAGAGAAGGCAACTTCTTTGATCTCCCCAAGACCACTTCAAATATGGTAGGAATTGGTTTGAGTACCCCCGGTGCTTGCAGGGATGTGTGCGTGCGGATGAATGGGGAAATACCTATGTTCCAGTCTATCTGCCTTGTAGAAGGAAGAACAGAGGGTGAAATTCCATTTTTAAACCTCTCTAAAGTTTGCGAAGTCCTTCTGTGTGATGTGCTGGATATTACAATATTCCTACAGGCCAACACTAGGCTTCCTGGTTCATAGGTGTGGAAACTGAGGCTCAGCAGTTTATACAGAGCAGAGCAGGAACAGGGCAAGCTGTGTTGCTTCCTTTTAATACAACCCAGCCACCATAGGGCACCGTTTTCTCTAGTTGACCTGGGTTTTAATTCTTTTCTCTATAAGCCAGGGCCCCACCCATGTGGACAGACCATTTGCTTTGCCCAAACTGACTTCTCAGCCAGGGATGAATTGGGAGGGAGGTGGAAAATCCTGGCCTGTGGGAGGAGCTTTGGGACAAAGATGAAATGGTTCATCTACTCTTTTCCACTGTCTTGACTTCTGCCTGCCTGTTCATCCACCACTGGTGTTAGTTTGATGTAGGACAGCTCCCTGCTCCTGCAGAAACTGGGAGTCACAGGCCCCACCAAGGAGATGCAATTTCAGTGGTGTCAGATACTCTGCCCATCCCAATGAGTCCCAATGATGCCAGAGAGCCCAGCTGCTGGCATATACATAGCCTGTTTCTCAGGTGCATTGCAAAAAGAACCCAAATGATATTTTGAGTTGTCAGGATCTAGACTGTCTTTTTTGTTTTTAACTCAGTCAGGATCCTGCAAGATCTGCTGGGATCTCCAGAGAGCCTAAGGAGATCTTAGATCTTGGGCAGCTATGAAATAATGCACCTCTGGTAAAAAGGAGAGAAGTGAGCTTTGATAGTATTTTAAAAATGAGTACAATTGCAGTCTCGCTAGGGCTTCTGAAATGTAAAGACTTGGAACAAACCAATTGACACAAGGCTGCTGTACGCCCAGCTCTGGGGTCCTAGGCATTGCATGAATCGTAGCCTCAGGATTCAAGCACTGGGGCATCCCTGAGACCTTCTTTGGGCTTCTGTCTTGCATTAGATGACATTTTTACTTTTTGGTACTGGGTACACAACGCAGGGCCTTCTGTATGCTAGGCAAGCACTCTGCCACTGAGCTACATCCCCAGCCCCTGTCTTGCATTAGAAAAGTAAGATTCTGCTGAGATATCTTCAGTAGACTGTCTGGTGTTTGATTGACCTGTTTGATCCTGGCTGGGCAGACCAGGTACCTCAACACAGTTCCTGGATTTATAACTGCTGTTTTGTTTTATTTTTCACCTTTAACTCTTCTCAAAAGTTTCACCAGTGATTCTCAAACACAATGTGAATAAGCATTCTCTTGGGAGTTTGTTAAAATGCAGATTTTCAGGCTCTGTCTCTGCAGAACCTGATGTAGGATATCTCGGGCAGGAGGTATGTCCCATCATAAACATGGCCAAGCCTAATTTCTCTCCAGTTTTAGGGTTTATTTTTTCAATTTTTTTTTGAAAATTAAATTTTCAATTTTTTTTAAATTAAAGTTGGAGAGATACGTGCCACAGACCCTTTGGGCTTTATCTCCAAAGCTGTGGTGCACTTGGATATCCCAGCCTGGCCATCTGCTCTCCCCAGGCCAAGGTACACACAAGTGTCCCAAAGGGCAAGCCCTGAGGCAGGCTGCCTTACCTTGAACACCTGGAAGTGTAGTGGAAATTTCTCATCTTCTTCCCTCAAGCTTTGTGGCCTTACAGTGAAGGATACAACAACGTTGTTGCCTTCCGTGAGCTCTGGCACGCGAAAGAGGTATTGAGTGTCCCTCCTGGGTGCTCCTGTGTGAGAAAGAGCTGTTACTGGCACCCAGCCTCACTTCTAGGACCCCCAGTTGGAGCTATGTCTAGTTCAGAGTCCCGTGCAACCAGTCGGCTTATGCACTCTGGATTTGGAGTCCTAAGACCTGGGTCCCTGCCCACATAGTTGTGGTACAAGTTTCTTTATTTCCTAAACCTCAGTCTCCTCTTCTTAAAAACAGGGAGGGAGTGTAGTTCCCACTGGTGCTATCTCTTAAATGTAAAGCCAAGGGCTGAGTTTATAATAGTAAGTGAAATTCCCGAGTCCCCAGGTATTCATGAACTTATATATGGATGGTAACCACAGAGCCTTGAAATTGCGTCAAGTGTCCAAGCACCAATGGAGATGGGAAAACAGGAAGAGGTGGCAATCCACACTGCTCTTCAGGCCAAGCATGCTCGCTGAAGCCAGAGTGAGAAGAGAAAACTAATGTGGAAACATCAGACTCAAATGCATGAAGAAATGAAGATAAGTCAGGAGACAGGTGAATGGATGCATATCAGAAGATTTGGGTCACAACTGGGAAGCTCTGAGTGTGGTAGGGGGACCTGGAGGAACACGAGCTTTCTGTGGGGACTGAAGAGGACAATACATTGAAGTGCACTGAGCAGCGTATAGCAGGTGCTCGAGCACAGGCTCCCTTCCCTCTCTCCCTGTAGGATATTACTAAAAGTGGTCCCAATATATAATTTTGGTTAGTTCATTGAAACACATTATTTCCAAGGAAGGTGGCTTTGGCTTTATGGACAGGCACAGCTCAGGAAGATGACCTTTCTGTCCAAGAGTGTTCCTTGGAGTCTGCCCATGGCCTCCTAGTGGGGAGGCTCTCTGAGTGGCAGAGTGATCACTAGAGCCAGGAGGTTTAAAAGAGGGACCCCTGGGGCCTGGGGCCATCCAAGCAGCTCATTCTTGGCAGGCGGCTGCTCAGGAGAAGGAATGCATATGTACACATGTGCACTCTCACACAAATACATTGTCACGGTCTCTTTCATCAACAATGTGTTAGCACACTCAGGTTCAACTCCACAGGGAGCAGTTTCACTCATCAGTGCCACAGACAGAGAGCAGAAGGTACAACAAAAGAAGGTGACTCTTCTAACCACAAGTTTCGTTCCAGGGGAACCTGGCGATAGGCTCAGAAGTGCCTGCCACTGCCGCCTCACAACCAGGGCAGGGACACCCTCTTTGTGTCTGGGTGGAGCTTTGTGAGTTCAGGAGCAGACAGGCTTACTAATCCCACTGTTTACTGCTGGGGAGGCTGAGGACAGCAATAAGCTATATTCTTGAGTAACAAAGCTAGTGTGTGGTGAGGACAGTGGTTTAAGGAAGGCCTTGACTTCTGTCCAGGGTTCTTTTCACAACCCTTCCCACTCTCTTGGATGTTACTAAAGAGCAGGGAGCCTATTCCATCCCCAGAGATGGATGGAGATGAGAGGTAGGATCTTGGCAAAACGCAAAGGGCCAAGGGAGGCATAGTAGAGATTTTCCCACCACCTCCCACCTGCAACCATTGTCGTTAGAGAAGCAATAGCTGTCCCTTTAGGATGATGAATTCCTTTCCTTTCAGCTTCAGGCTGATGGCCTATTGAAAACCAAAGGTCAGAAAAAGTATAAACTAGGGTAGCACTAGGGACAAAGTTCTTGCAGCCTGGCAGACTGATCCCCAACATCATCCTTACCTACAGTACTTCCTAGAATCACTTGGTTCTTAAATATCATCTGGTACCATCTTTCATAGGGTGTGATCCCATGGTCCAGAGTGATTGGGATTTGGTTACAGATGAACAGGCAGGAGAAGTTCTCTTGGAAATCTTGACATGACATCCTGTTGAAAATGGATACACATCACTGAAGGACGACTCGTGTGTTCCCAGATGGGGGTTCCCATCGCTTCATTATACATTTTCATTGTCAGCTAAAGTATCCACTGACGTGCCACTGACCTACCCAAAGACCTGAGTCTGACTCTTGCTCATTCAGCACTAAACTACTTTTCTGGAGCTCTAGGGTTTAGGAGAGCAATGAGAGTCAAATTCTGAATTTTGCATGTCACCTGAGAGGGGCTTTATCATTAATTGTTTCCTGACTCTGATCCAACCATGAGCCCTCTCATGGCCAGTAGGTTGGCACCAGCCTCTCTGCTGTGGGTCCTGAACTTTGCAGGAAACTTGCTTTTCCCTAGGGCGCTTTGCAAATCCATTGTTGAGGTCTTTATGAAAATAAATTGATTCCATACGTAAAATCCCACCTTCTACTGTGATTAAAGTAGAGATATCAGCAATATTTTTCCTTCTAGTTTACAGTTGTTCTTCTGATTCTTAATAACTGAGACCCAGGTTCATTTTCATACATGCTAAATTTTATTTTAAAATGTCACTAAGTAAACCAGACAACCCCTCCAAGAAATGTCCACTTCCTCCTCTAAGATGTGTGTACATGGTGGAACCTGCATTTTTAGAACATCCACTCGTCTAGTCTGCATGACTTCTGGGTGATGAGAGTGACACCCAGAATTCCAGAGAGAGCCAGGTTGGGAAATGAATGGCCCACTCCTCTTTTGGAGATTCATGTCAGAGGAGACTGTGAAATTGCATGCAGTGTCGCAACAAATGGCACACACATTATGGGAATGACAACCGTGCCTCCCGGCTTCAAAGAAGCTGTTCATTTCACACCCTGGATGCCCTCATTCCCTTTACCATAAGAATATCTGGAAAATCCCAGGATCTCATAACCAAAGTGACTTTCACACCAAGAGGGGGAACAGTGTTTTCCCATCCAAAGTCTTTGTACATTTGTAGGGAAAATAGACTTCCTCTAAGCAGATCTTGGCAATGTTCATTTCCAACCTCATGAAAGTTTAGAGAAAGCAACATTTAAAGATTTAAAACAGCATTCATAAAGAAAGTAAATACCAAAACTCGCCATCTTCCTTGTTCTCATATAGTTGGCTTTTCCGCTGGTCAAGAGTCTCCTGCCATTCCTGGGACCTGTGCACGGAGAGACAGACAGGGTGAGGTCTCTCCGAGCATGCTATCTCAATAGCATGTTGTCCAGCAGGCTTTGCACAGGCTATTTCTACTTCCTGGGGACACATCGAGAGTGTTATCCCACCTAGAGAAAGGACTCGGTCATTCTCTCATGCTGATGGCTTCCAAACACTTGTCCTCAGCCTGCTACTCTTCGCTGAGCTCTGGATGGATCTAGGTTCCATTGCATGCTTTCTTTTCTTTTCTTTTCTTTTTTTTAAGAGAGAGGGATAGAGTGAGAGTGAGAGAGAAGGAGAGAATCAATTTTATTTAGTTTTTCATCTTTTCTTTTTTTTTTTGTTTCTCCAACACTTAGTTGTGTATGTGGTGCAGGGGTTTGAACCCGGGTCCCTGTGCATGCCAGGCAAGTACCTTAACCACTGAGTCACTACTCCAGCCCCTCCATTGCATATTTCTACTAGTCTCACGATGACCTCAAATCCCAGTCCTCTACTCATCCTCTATCTCCTCCTAGTGCCTGAGTTAGAACATGAAGAATCCCCCTTTCTCTCTCTTTCTCTCTCATTACCCCCAACAGTCACCAAATAGTATTCATTTATTGATTCCACCTCCTTAGCCCTTCTTATGGCCACTCACTTACTTCTACCACTACTTCTGTTATCCTTCTGCAGATCACCCTCACCTCCCTCTTGGGCATTCAACTGGACAGCTACTCCTGGACAGCCTCGCCCACTTTCCTACCCATTCTCTATACTGCCATCAAAATGATCTTTCTAAAACATGAACTTGATTATGTCATTTCCCTGCTGAAAGCATGCCCGTGGTTCCCTGCTACTCTTAGGGTGGAGTTCAAACTCCTTAAAGGGGACCTTGGCCTCTGCCTACATCTCCAGACCTCCTTGGGCAGTTCCATACTGCTCCCCTACCCCATCTCCTGCTTGAATGCTGTGCTCCAGCAGTCACGACTGTCTTCATTTCCTTAAAGACATTCCAATCCCACATTTTGGCTTTCACCTTGGTGTTCCCTCCATCTGGAACACTCTTTACCCATCTGATCTGTAACCTACTGACTCTTACTCATCTCTCCTCCTTGAAGGGCAATTCCTCCAGGAAGCCTCACAGGTCCCCAATGACTCACCTGCTCCACATCTAGAGTAGGTGCCTTCCTTTGAGCACCCAGAGTCCCTCACCACTCCTATCTCAGCTCTCGGTGCCCTGAGTCACCCTTACTAGATTTCAAGTGCCAAGAGACCAGTGAACCTAGTTCACCATTATCCCATCACAGCTGTCTAACACAGCCTCATGACATACTATTTTGCTTGCTTTCTTGCTTAGTTAGCTAATTGCTGCTGTCCACATCATTGGGAAGATGTGTTCCAGAAGCTAATCCCAGTGTCTGGTGCGAAGGAGACCCTCTCAGGAAGAAGGGAGCAGCTGCCCCTCCTTCAGTCCACCGTTCAAAGCAGGGACAAGCTCATAGGCAATGGGCCCCAGAGGCACAAAATCTAATGAGATCTTTCCTGTAGAGTAGCTCATACTGAGAGCCTGGGTCATCTCTGTGCTGGGACAGCAAGGCAGGGACTACCACTCGGGCTTCTGGCTGCAGGCTGAGGCAGTCAAATGTGTTATTGTAAAATGGCAATTTTATAATTAAGTGATAATTACATTTTCTGCAGTGTGTAAGGGAAAATAAATGTAGTGTAAATCAATACACTATCGACTCATGCAAGTTTGCTTTTAAGTGTGTGCGACTGAAATTTCAATTATGGTGGAGATTAGACCATCCGGCTCTCTCCATCTATCTCCATTCCTGAAAAGTGGGGAAGAAATCGACCACCTGCATGGAGACAGTGATTATGCGGTCCCCACCGCTTCCTTCCAGCTTCGGCTCTGGTGGGAGGTGGTGACCCTCAGCATTCACAAGACATGATTCTATGGAGCAGGTGCGGCTAGATCTCTGCTCTGCTGACATCACCCCCTTCATTCATGCCTGAGCCTGTGGGAATAAATTCAGGCTTCTACGCTGGCACCAGGCTGGCTAGCCCCAGCTCCACCACTCTCTTCTCACTTCCTTGGACTCAGGCCAGCTTGTTGACCTTGAATGGACTACACTTACTCCTGGACAGGGTCTGTGGCAATGCTCGCCCTCCTACCCAGTGTCTCTTCTGAAATGTAGTCATATTCCCTCCCCACAAAGGCAACTGATGTTCGATCAATCTGTGAAGCTGTTCCCAATTGTCCATCCATGAGACACTTTCTATTCCTGGTCTCTGGTGTCCCTTGCTGCCTCCATTGGTCATTTGATATTTAGCATGGGAGATATAGGTGTAATAGCAACTCTTGGGATTATTGCTGCTCCCCTGCCCTAGGGAATCTGTCGTGGTCACTGGCCTTTCCTCTCCTCCTATCCCCAATGGCCAACCCCAAAGCAGGGATTCTGGCTTAATCAAATCACCTGCTGTGCCGTATTTGGCAGCTTAAGGGGTGGCTGCAAGGATTTATGGGAAGAAAGAAAGAATAAAGGGAAGAGAAAGGAGACCGCAAGTAAGACATCGCCAGGTTGGATTGGTTCTTGGATTTGCAAGTTCATTTCCCTTCTGTGGCTGGACTTGGCAGCCCGGTTCTCCAGAGGACATCTGAGGTCACAGTCAGGTTTGTTCTAGAAATTCCTTTTGCTGTTTCCTCCTTTCTTTCCTCTCTCCCTCGCTTGCCTCCTTGCTCCCCCCCACATCAAACCTTCATCTCAACATTGGCTGAGAGCCCTCATGTACCAGGTACACACCAGCCACTGGGGCTCTCAGAGAACTAGAGCAGTGGTGCCACAGTCTGGCAGGGGCTGCAGGCTGGGTCTGGGCAGCCTGCATCAGGGCCTGGAGCCGACTGGCTGCACCCAGCTTCCAGCACCCATTGTGCTCATTGGGTCCTGTTTTCCTGAGTGAATGCATTGCAATTTTCTTTCCCATCATTCTCCCCAACCCCCAGTCCCACAGGCAGCAAGGCTGAGGCCACTAGGTTGTGATGCATTTCACACATGTGCACAGACCCTCAGAGGAATGCCGCACTGGCTGCCAGAGGAGCAAGTAACCTATGGCTGTCCCTCTACCCTTCTCAGCCAGTGAGGGGATGGGGCACAAGGGATCATCTAGTAGCAGCTGCCCACACAGCTGGACCCCTACCAGGGCATGCTCACCAGGACATTGGAGATACACTAACTTCATTAACTCCTGCCAAGGACAAGGCACCGCTGCAGCCTCCCAGGACCCTGGGGAGTCCAGATCAGCAGGCAGGCCTGATGATCTGAGCAGGTTGAGTAAACAGATCATTCAGACCTTTTCCTTGGTTTCCCCAATTCCCCCAGAGCTGAATCCATGCAGTACCTTTCAGGGACAAGGTTCCTGGTCTCCACCTCTGTCTCCCCAAGTCCCTGTCCTGCCCCTGCCCTTTCTGCTGATCCTGGCTATGTGGGTTCAGAGCTCTAGACAGCCTCCTGGGGAAAGACTCCGGGTCTTGCCATCTGCATGAACCTCATAGCACTCACCTAGCCCAGAGCACACTCTATATGGAGTGCACTCTTCCGTACCTGATGGACGCCTAGAGAATGGCACCCTGGGGGTTGAGGGGGACCAACAGCCACATCTGGCTGTGCACCCGAAAGGCCTGCAGTAAGCTCTCAGTGAAGGATGCCTACTGAGGTTTCAGAGCCATACCCGTCTCTCCAGCGCCCTCTCCATTCTGTGTTGCCCCAGGGGTTCCACAGGCGGATGATTTCCTCCCAGCCCCTCCTGTACTGAATCTGTAAGGCAGAACAGAAAAGGAAACTGTCAGAGCTCTCTGGCGAAAGTCAGCAGAAAGAGGGAATACGCAGCTGCTTTTTTATCTCTGAGGACTAATTTAACTTCTGACCTCATTTGGCTGCAGCCAGACAAAAAAAAATTGAAAAGAAAAAAAAAATCAATGTCTCTCTTGCTGCCTGTGGGGAGTTGGAGAGAGAGAAGAAAATGGCCCCATATTCTGCTGAACCCCTTGCATGTGCAGGTGCCACTTTATCATACTCTATGACTGCATCGAAGAACTTGGGTTTGCTCAGATTTAATAGCAGATAAATAGCAGCAGATGCTGCTTCTGACTACAGAGGAGAGATCTTTATGGGTCCTCAGCCTCCTCCAACCCCGTCACAGATGGCACCTCTATCCCAGGGACAGAGCCCGCTGCCCTGCCAGCAGCCTGTCAGGAGCTGCAGTGCAGATTCAACAGCACTGATGTGAAGAGGGTGGAGGAAGCTGAGGGGAACAAGCCTGGAATAGCCTGGGAGCTGAGCTAGCTGAGGCTAGCCCTTCTCATCCTACATCTGCATCTTGGTTCTGAACAAACGCCTCAAAGAGCAGATGGCCTAAGCTTTCCTTGCCTTCCTCCTGCCCTATCATCAATCACATCAGACACAGAGGTTTGCACCCTTGCTCCTTCACTTCCAGTAAGCCAGAGGGCAGGACTATAGGAAAGGCAGAAGAAAGAGCAGCACATATTTGAACCTACATTTCCAGATGCCGAGGAGAGCCCTCAGCCTGGAGCGGGGATTAAAATATGATTGAGTTGTAGCTGGGATATTGATCTGTGCTAATGCCGTCAGAGGAAACAGAGAGGGAGAGGGGAGTGAGCTAGCTTGTCTGCTGACTCTATTTCAGAGGGGCTGAGGAAACTGAACAGCCTATCACTGAACAGAGGAGAAACCCATGTGCGGAGGCAGGGCTCAGAGCCAGGCGCCGCTAGCCGCCTTACATCGGATGCAGTCCTCAGGAGTAGATGGTTGTATGATCCTTGTCTTGCACAGGAGAAATCTGAACATTAGAGAGGTTAAGCCATGCTCCCAAAACCACAGAGTAAGTGAGGGTGGGAGAATCCTAGACACTGTCCGAGTCCGAAGGCCAGGCTCTTAATTTTGAAGATAGCTGTGGATAAAGGCCCCTTCTGAGATGTGGCTGTGACCTTGGCCTCAAATATAATCCCTGAATCCCTGGTCCAGTTGCCAATAGGACACTGCCCTGAAGAAGCAACACGGCCACACGAGAACCCTGGAGCTTGGCTTGGATGCGGTTATTCTCCGCTGCTTGCTTGGCTGCCCCATCTCAGGCCAGCACCCCAGTGGAACATGCTCTGGCTTTTGGTACCACCGCAGAGTCTCCTGGTACAAACACATGTTTCCCACCCCTCCCTGCTGCACCCCAGGCCTTGCACACAGTTGATCATTAGCTGCCAGTGCCTGATGGAGCCCACCAAGTAAGGACATGAGAAATGGTCGCCTTGCGGCTCACAGAGCTTAATGAGCCACCCTCAGTGCCCAGTGGATAGTCAGGGGCTCACTTGGGCACATGGAAGAAAAGCAGCCAGAGATTCCAGCGGCTAGGAGCAGGGCTAACTGAGGCATGCAGATAAACACTCACCCTCTTGCCCAGAGGAGCCACTGCAGAGCTAGGTGCATAATAAAAAATGCCAATTTCATTTATCTTCCTGTCTGTGTCCTGCCTGGAGGGAGGATGAGCAGATTAAAAAGCATGCTCTATTTATGGGCTGGTTTAATCTTAACACTCGTGGCTCAGCGTTATAGCCTCCTCTCCCTGGAGGAGGAATCTTTAAGCAAGTCTTCTTGGGTCCTTGTGTGACGGTGTCCTTTATGACAGCCCCGTACTGGTGATCACATGAACTTGGACAGGAGTGCAGGTGTCACATTTGAGGCAAGGTCATGGCTACAGGTAAGAGTGGGCTGGCTCACATTCCTCACTGCTCTTGATGCTGACCGACTCCTTATCTTGGCCAAGTCTCTCAGAAAGGGTGCCACTGGGCTAGAGGTGGCCCAGGTGACCTACCCTGGAATGGTGGCTCCTTAGACATATTCTGTTGAATGCTAGCTCCATTGGTCATTGATAGCTATTTCTAGAAAATATGGTTTCATAGCTAATGGTAGTACTTGCCTTGTTAATACAGACCTTCTCAGAGCCTTGAACTGCTAATGTATACTATGAGTTTCCTAGAGAATGTTGGACAGCATTTTTTCCTGTTTTTACAGAAGATCTTCTAGGCTAGTGCCCCTGAAGGCCCATTCGGCAATGGGTCAGCTACACAGAACAGAAGGGTGGGATGGACCACGTAGGACGTGAGGTCTTGATCAGCTGTCATCCCAGGTGAGGTGCTCTATTCAGACCATGCCCCATCCCAAGACCAATGCACATGTCATTAATTAATCACAGCTCTCTTTCCCCACATTTGGAAGCAGTGCCACATGGGAATCCAGACAGCATGGCAAGCAGACAAAGTTGCCATGAGAGAAGAAACCGATTTCTGTTTCTAGACTTGTCCACATCTGGGCAGGGGAGCCTCCCAGAGCAGAGTGTCCATACATGGCCAGGTATGATGATGGTACTGATTGTCCCCATTGAGAATTTAGGGAAGGGGTTGGGAAGGCCTGGAGTCTGGAGCCACTACGACCAGAATCTCCTTGGGCTTCTTGAGTGCATCAAGAAAAGCTTTTCCTTGCTGGTGGGAAATGTTTGTGGACTCCTTTTTATGTTCTATGACGGGAGGTCAGCAATGTCATTATCATAGGCCAAAGACAGGTCCATTCATCTGCTCATGCTCACACTCACCCATTGAATCAGCGAACATTTGGTCTCTTCTAGTAACACCTTAGCAGAGGAAAAAGTTCCTTGTTGATTTACCTTAGGAAGGCAGGCAGGAGACAGGAGATACTGTCCCTGTTCTGTGATTCGAGACACTCAGTAAAACGAAACAATGAAGCAACTGGCTTCCAGTCAATGCTGGGAGAAACGGATCAATACAGAGAGGGGTATTTTAAGAAAGCCACAAATAGAAGCTGACATTCTGCATTCCTGGCCTACAAGTACCCGTGAGACATATGCCCTGGAGTTTGGAACTCTGTCTCTTAGGACTCAGAAGACATGGCTTGGTCTCAGGAGTAGTGGGAAATACAGAGATGGGACATTTGCTAGAAACTATCACAAGGTTAGGAAGTGCCATAACTATGGCTGCATGACACAGACAGGGACTGTGGACACCAGGTGTTTTGGCTGGCCATTTTGCAGGTTGCTGCCCCTGTGACCTTTCTCCCATCAGGCCTCAGCTTCGTCACTGTGAACAGAAGCTGGACTGCAGCGTAGACAAATCATGCCACACAGAGCAATTACACACATCTTTGTCCATTCATGCATGTGGGAAAGAGTGCCCTCCCAGGCTGTCCTCCCTCTCTCCCACAGGAATCAAGTTTCATCTGGGCTCATGGCAGCAGCTGGGCGTACGTCTCCCAGCCTCCCTTGGGCTTTGGTGTAGCCTTAGGATTAGGTTTGGCCTCTTTCTCTTCCCCTGACTGAGAGATAAGGGACTCAGAGCATCTGTCTTGGGCTCACAGGGAGAAGGCCCCTCTTGAGGATGAAGGGCTATCTATGAGCCCAAGGATCTCTTGCTTACCCAAGAGAGAAGTGAAATTTATCTTGGTTCAGGCCCTGTATCTTAGAGTATCTCTGTTCTATCAGGTTAATCCAAGCATCAAAAAAGAAAACTGTTTCAGGGCATCTGCCCCTGGCCCTGAGTTAACTGCATGGTCCATTCTGCCTCCTTTTAAGGTTAATCCCTGGCCTAGCCAGAAGCCCCGACCTGAGCTCACTTCAAGGAGACAAAGGTCTCTGGGTGGTTCCTGGGGACAGAGGATTCTAGGCGCCAGTGCTCCTAGAGGAAGAGAAGAAAGAGAGACTGCTGTGGAAAGTGCCACAGCGAGGGCAGTCGTGACTCATGTCACCTTTGCTGGGCTTGTTGGAGGCGTGTGATTCTGGCTCCTATTCAGAAGGGCAAGAGCGCCAGGGCAGAACCCAGGCCAGCCGGCCACTCACCCGCTCAGCCCCGGTCACTGTGTATGCATGCTGACTCACCAGCCCGTTCTCCATCACGTGGGCCCCATCTGTCCACTGCAAATGAGAAGAACAGACCAAGCCTCAGCCCTCACCAGCTCTTCAGAGAGATGAAGAGACAGGTGGGCAGCTGCAGCCAGCAGGGCCTGGGCCCACTGGGAAAGATGTGCACTGGAACTCTCTTCTAGAGAGGCAAGGGTGACAGCTGCTGGCTGGCTGAGGCTCCAGGAGACCACCAATGGCTGAGGGAACACCGTGGAACCCTGCGGATCTCAGCTGCTTGCTTCACCATCCACTCAGGTCGGATGAGACCCATGGGTGGAGGGGGAGGTTGCAGGAAGCAGGGATTCTGCTGAGGCACCCTCACGTGAGAAATGGGGCCTAAATGTGCACTTTCCATCTCTGGGAGGTGTTTTGGATTAGGGAAGTGGGACTCAAAACTCAGACATTTAAAGAGTGCAGGAAGTGTCCCATGGATAGGGGAGAGATGCTTCAGAAAAGACTCAAAGAATTTGAAAGATCCCTCAAGCTTCTCAAATGAGGCATGCTGGACTTGTAAACTTAAAGCAAAATACAAAACACTCCTAGCAGCAGGAGCCGCAGCTGCCTTCTGCTGCGTAACAACCCCCACTGGTGACCTGGGAGCCTGTGGCTCCAGGTCAGGAAGAAGCAGGAGGTATAGACTTTGGAGGCTGCAGCACTGAAACCCAGCTCAGCATTTTGTGGCTGTGCGTGGAACACCTTCCCTATCCTCTGAGGCTGCTTCCTCTACTGGGAAATGCATTCTGTTGGGGGGGGTTAAAGCTCACATCAGGCTCCATCGAGGCCCCTCCCTTCCCTGGATCTGGCTCCCTGGTTGGACACTTGCAGGGAGCAAAGACTGGAGGCGGGTTGGGGGCTCCTCATCTACTCACCCCCTTTGGGGTGGCGCAAGTCATCAGGGAGCCTGCCTTGGTCGCTGTCTCCACCGCCATCAGCAGGTCAGAAGGGGAGGAGTGCAGGTTGACGATGGTGACCACCCCTCCTGTGAGGTCCACCAGAGCATCTGGGAGGTAGCCATAGTGCAGGTCAGAATAGGATCCAAGCAGCCTGGGAAGGGGACATCAGATCAGCATTCGGGTGCCTTTGAGGGGTCACACGGTGAAAGGAGATCGCACACTGACCCTCTACAGGGCAGGGCCACCCAGGAGCAAAGACCATGGCATGCCCTTAGTAAACGCTGGGTGTTATTTCGATGAGTATTTATGGCTTCTTGTTCAGTCGAACACCGTGTGACGCACTGTCAGTACCATGCTAAGGACTAGGTAGGGAGTGAGCCAGGTGCCAGTCCAAAGGCAAGCAAGACCCCGTCCCTTGCTCTCCAGCAGGGACAAGCAACCTCTATTCCCACTCTGGGCAGACTCTGATCCAGAGCTCCTGTTCCCAGAACCACCTCCAGGTCAGGAGGGAGATAAGGTGGCTTTACTAAGGCAACGTAGAAAGGGACAAAAAGGGCACCCTCAGACTGTTCCCCAGAGCACCTCTTCCCAACTCCCACCCCATGGGCCTTCTGCTTTTGCATCTGCATCCCAAGAAATGCCCCACCCTAATGCCCCTATCTTCCCTACTCCTGATTCTGCCCCAAACCTCAGTAACCCATCACAGGCCACTGGGGTCCAATCTCTGGCCTCAGGGCTCATAAGCCCTCAATCCCTGGGAAAGAGGCTGAAGGTTTCCTGGGTTCTCTGTGCGCATCTGGGGAATGGGCATGAACAGCACCTGCCTCACTGGGCTGGGTCACAGCTGGAAAGAGGGTCACATGCAGCAGACAGACAAGCACCTGGCTCTGTGACACTGGCGTCATCCTGAGGCATGGCAGGTCAGTGCTCCCTCCCCTCCTCCCTTCCACACCTGCACTTGGGCATCAGGGCACACTCCTTACAAGGGGGGCCGTAAACAACAACATATCAAGCTTCGTTGCCCTCCGTGGGCAGAGAATTCTGTAAGAATGGGTGGATTGCTATGAAACAGGTTGAGCCCAGCCTGGGGTCCAGGAAAGACTTCTGGGAGGGATCCTCTGAGTCAAGGTTCATCCAGGTAAGGAAAGAGGCACAGGTGTTCCAAGGAGGAAGAATCACGCTCTGGAGGCTCTAGCACCTGCAGAGATGGTGAAGACAGCCAGCAATGGGGATGGGAGAGGCTGTGCTCCCCACGGTGAGAGGGCACTTCTGCCAGTCACAGTGGTTCCACTGAAGCAGGGCCAAACAGGTCAAATTTACTTTGAAGAGCATAGCTCCTGCCAGTGGGGTGAACTGTGTTTTTCCGTGAAATCCTAAAATCCAGCCAGGGCAAACCCTTGGGGCCGCAGGACCTGGGCTGCCTTCCTGGAGGCAAAGTTGCACAGTGGGAGTGGCCCTTGCCTCTGCCTCTGAGACTCAGGCTTTGTGACAGAGCCCTGTGCATTCCTGTCTCCAACAGGCAAGCGAAGGCAGGGCCTTTCTCAGGTGGCAGGCAGCGGGCATGCGCTGGCAGAATCTGGCCAAGCCTTTTTCCCCCCCTGTGCTGTAGTCAGTTGTGAGCCAGGGGCTGGATCCATGCCTATTGTCGCCTCTAACGGCAACAGTCCCTGCCCTGTCCTTGGCTGTTCCTCTGGAAATATCAGGGTGGATTTGAGGCTCTTAGAGCCCTGACTCTTCTTTCTCACCCTATTTCTATCTTGGTCACTGTCTCCATCAAGAAGCCACCTATAATTCTGGTAAATTCACTTCAGCAAATACGTATCAATAGCCACTCTAAGCAGGGCACAGCAGAGATGACTGGCTGGCTGAGAAAGCCTGTTGCTAAAGAAATCTAAGGATTTGCAGGATGAAGGGGCGATTCTAGGGGAACCACCATGTGACAGAGCCATCCAACTTGTTTTAAAACTGGTTCTGGTCCTATCCTCCGCTCTCCCTCTCTCTGACCCTGGGTTACACTGATACGGGACTCTTATCTCTGGAGTTTGCTTAGTCACCTGCAAAGCTTCCCTTTGATCAGATATGGCCCAGTTGGGTCTGAGAACTCAGCTCTTGAGGTCACACTTGTCACTGCTGAGGCTACTGGAAGTTCCAGCTGGGGTTCCGGAGCCTATTTTGGAGCCCACCAATACCTCATTGCAACAGCCCCTTCCTGCTAATGCACCCCAGAGCTGTACCACAGTCATTCCAGGATAGCAGTCAGGGGTTCTGTCCCCTCCCTCACTGTCTTGGTCCTGGGTCTCATCTGAGGTCTCTCACCCACACCATTCTCTAGTCACCAGAAACAATGGTAAGAGCCCTTCCCTGACCCCCAAGGCCAGTACCCCTCCAGGTCTTGCAGAACCTTCTCTCCCTGTCTATCTGCAAGGTCACAAAGCCTGTCTCAGCAGCAGCTGGGTATTTTGACAAGGAACAATCGCTCTGCTTTACAAACATGAGTTCAGGAATGTGGCAACTATTCTTAGCCCCCTTAGCTGACAGGAAATAGAAAGGAAAGGAGAGAGAGGACAGTACTTGCCACACTGTCACTATGCCTGTCACCTGAATCCAGAAATTCTGAGAGAGTCTTGTCCTTATTCTTCCACTTCACCTTCATTTTGGGGAAATGTCTATCTGCCTGCATGATAGGAAGGAGTGAAGAATCCAGATGTCTAAATCCCAGCTAGACAGGATGCTGAAATGCTGCTCTTCTCACCTGCAGAGATCCTACAAAGGATGACATGCAGCCTGCCAGATTTTGTACCCAATCTCCTCTCTATTTTATGACCTCTGGGGAAAAGAATCCCCAAACATGGATTTCTTTCCCCCACATTTGATTGACTTGACCAACTCTTTTCCAGACTCCCCAGGCTCAAGCATAGTTGAAGATTTGGAGTCCCCAAGTTCACTCAGCTCCTGCCTACACCTCTGGAGGGAAACAGGGGCTGTGGTCTCCATGTGCCAGACACAGAGTTCCACATGAAGGACTAATGCCCCAGCTCTTCCTCCAACTCTGTGTGATCTTGGACAAGTCATTTCACTTCTCTGAGCCTCAGTTTTCCCACCTTTCACAGGTGAAGGCAGGGAGCAATGCTCATGAATGTCCCTTCCAGCTCTGAAGTGCTATAATTCTATTTGATTTACTCCTGCATTGTCTCTCCCTACTTTGAATGGGTGGGGGCAGAGCTTTTAAATGGCTTTAAAAGTTTGAAACATTTTACCCTCTGCTAGATTTCCTTGGGTGGCGGAATGTGGATTCCAGGTCCACTTTCCCAATTCTTTTCAAGCTGAATGATTGCTTTAGGTCAGCTGTTAACAAAATGGGGTCAAAGTCATCATTCCATTCCGCAGCTTTCTAATTCTCCCAGGGAACCTCCATGCCACCCTGTTCACATAAGGGAAAAAGCAGGCCCTGGGCTGATGAGGGCAGGATCCATGCTGGAAAGATAATGGCAGTGTTTTTGTAAGTAGCTTCGAAGTGAATTAACCTCCTACCAGTTCAACAGCCGGGGCTATTATCTGGGCTTCTTCCTCTAGTAGTAGCGAACAGCTCTTCTTGACATAGGAAACAAGCAATAACCTCGGTTTTTCACAAGCTGCCTGGGGTACCTTGCTCCTCAGGTTGTGAGTTCCAGAAGCACAGGGACTGGGGGGACTATGGTATGGTTACCACCCCAGAGGGCCTAGGACTGGACACTGCCAGTCCTGCTAAACGAGGTCCCCAGGTCAGGTGACCAGAGGCTGCACCTGCTATCTCAACACTGCTGGGAGGCTTGGCTTCCCCACAAGCAAGGTGATTCTGGAATCTTCCCCTGCTTGCTTTCTTCACAAGAGTGTGATCCTCTGTGTGGCCTTTCCCCTATGAGGGATGACTGCGGGCTCTGCAGTGTTTCCCACGAAGCCCTTTGGGGAAAAACTGTCCCTTCCACAGATCCTGCCCACAGGGGCTTCACAGTCACTGGGCCCTGGCCCTGGCTGAGTAGGCCAGTGGGGATTCAGCGGGCACATGGGCAGTCAGACTCATCCTCTGCAGTTGGAATTGGAAAACGAACAGAGGACAGGCAGAGGGCATCAGATGTCAAAGCCAGAGGGAGGCAGAGAGAGGCCATGGGGCCAAGCTGAGTGAGGAGGAGCCACGAGAGTGAGGGTCCTGAGGAAGGTGAAGCTGGGAGAGGGAGCAGAGCTGAGAGGGGAGCAGGACAGGGTGCTGGCAGAGGAGGGGCAGGCAAAGAGGAAGGCTCAGCCAGAGCAGTCGCAAGACCTGGACCAGAGCCTTCCTGCAGGCCCTGAGGTCAGACCTCATGAGAACCCTTACCCTGGGTCTTCTGCAAGGTTTCAACACCTATTTTCCTATGTGAATCTCCTTTCTTTCTTTTTTGGTTCCAGGGTTTGATCCCAGGGTGCTTAACCATTGAGCCACATCCCTAGTCCTTTTTCATTATTATTATTATTTATTTTGAGATGGGGTCTTGCTAAGTTGCTTAGGGCCTTGCTAAGTTCCTTAGGCTGGCTTTCAACTTGTGAACCTCCTACCTCAGCCTCCCGAGCTGCTGGGATTACAGATATGTGTCACCAGGCCCAGTTATGTGCATATTTCTCCCTTTCTCCATAATATCACCACTGTAATGTCCTGCTCTTTCTATTTTTTCATTTCACTTAATGATCCCTCCCTCTCTCTCTTTTCCTTCCTTCTTCTCTCCCTCCCTTCTTGTCCTTTCTCTTCCACTGACACCCACAGACAACCATTTCAGGATATTTAATGTGCACCTTTTCATTCTCATGTGTCCTTGTCAAATATACCCTGCACTAGACATAGTTTCTCATTCTATAAACAGCCTAATGTATTTCTCAGGTCTCTGGCCCCATTCTTTCAGCACCTGGCCTCTGAGGACCATCCCAAGTGCAGATTGGATCTGGCTTCCAACTGCTGTGTGGCTTTCCACGGCATGTGCCTGCCCTGTGGTACCTATGCACCCTGGGGATGAATATCCGTGCCGCTCCCACTGTCAGGAGCCTCCGATCTGCCCCCTTAGTGCTCCTTCAGGAGTGTCCTTGCAGGGCGTGAGACGTGCAGGTAACTCACCTGTTGTCAAGCTGCCAGTCAGAAGGCTCTCTTGGAGCACTCCCTCCAGGGCTGTTTGAGGATTCCTGGCAAACCCTTGGCATTATCCAAATCTCCAACCTCTGCAGCCTCACAGAGTGACAAGGGATCTTACTATTATTATTTATTTGCATTTCTCTGATTCTGGAAAGTCTGAGCATCTCTTCTCTGGTAAAGGGCTTATGTCAGTGCCCTTTTCCTCACCCACGTGTGTGTGCGCCTCCACTTGAGCCAGCCTGAGAGTCTGCCCCAGTGCCAACCACAGTGCCTGGCATATGGCGAAGTGCTTGGTAAACGTCTGTTGAATAGAAGCCAGCCCCAAAGCTGAAGTGTAACATGTGATTGGGATGTTCATAAGTCCTCCAGCTTGTCAGCACAGGAGGCAGTGCCTGAGCGGTGCGCCGAGCATATGAGAGCGGGCAAGTCCTGCCCCTCACCCACTCCCAGCTGCCACCCCATAGTAGCCATGCCGGCCTCCAGGGGCCTGGACCTCAGTTTGAAGCATCCCATCGATGATGTCTTTTGAGGACTCCTCTCTGCTGGGGTTGCCTCTTCCCACAAGTCCCCTCACTCTGCAGAATCCTGACCCATCCTTCCTGCCTCACTCAGTGCCACCTCTTTCTATAGCCTCAGTCTGACTCTTGGTGGGCTGGGGAGTCCTTTGCCATGTCATTGGACCATGACCAAGGTAACACATGATCAGCCCTCTGAATGTGCAGGCTCTGCATTTGCAATTCAACCAATACGGTGAGGGGGGCGGCTGGGTCTGTACTGAGCATGCACAGTCTTTTCTTGTCCCTATTCCCTAAACAATACGGCTTAACAATGATTTGCAGAGCTTTTACATTGCATTAGTATTACATGTAATGCAGAGATAATTTAGAGAATACAGGAGGATTGCATAGGTCATATACAAATGCTACACTATTTTATATCAGAATCTTGAGCACCTGTGGATTTTGGAATCCGTGGGGGATCCTGGAAACACTCTGCTTCAGATACCAAGGATGACTGCATTTGATATGGATGCACACCAGCCTGGCAATAATATCATTTGTGCATCTCTCTATCCCCTGCCCTGCTCACACTTCACTATGTGCTCTGGGTCCCTCCTGATGGCCCTGGCACTGACCCTTGCACATGATGGTTATTTACAGAGGATGCCCAGCCAGGTGGCAAGGGCTGTGATGCTCTGGGGGACATTGCTTGCATGCAGGAGAATTACAGAGAGCTTCAGGGCCAGCTGGTGGAGAGCTTCTGTGAGGGCAGGCACGGGCAGCAGGGCCATCATGGAAGCGCCACAGTGAAAGGCAGGCCCACACTTACTTGGCATAAGCTTTCTCCAGCAGGCAGGGCCAGAACTCTTGGTTGCCTTTGCGAGGACGAACGAAGAGGCAGTCTTTGCCTAGGACGGGCAGACGGTCATCAACCACCACTTCCACCCACTGTCCGCACTGCCAGAACTGAAAGAGAGACAAGCATACACCTTAGGAGTGGTGGGACAGGAAGGAGCCTCTGCATCCCTCCAACCGAAGCCGAAAGACTGCCACAGAGGCAACAGGACCTCCACGACGCAACAAGCTAGATTCAGAGCAAATCCCAGCCCAGGCTGCTAAGCAGGACACAGGCGCATCCTCTATACGGGGAGATGGAAAAAGCAGGCACAGACCAGGTGAGTAGAGGGAGGACGGAGACTTGGGCTCTGGTTTCACTTTGCTGGTAACCAGGGCCTCTGCTTGGCAAGTCCTTCGTGAGCTGCAAGGGCCCACATGACTCTAGGTTCTTGTGTCAAAGGGCAATAGAGGGGGAATGTGCTGAACAACCAAGAAGAGTGGCAGATGCAGGATTGTAAAGGGGCAGGAGAGTCCACTGGGGCTGAGGGTCTAGGGAGGAGGCAAGATTGAGGCAGGTGGTGAGCAGATAGAGCAGGTGTCCCAGAAGATGAGGGCCACGTGGGCAAAGGCCTGGAGGCAGAATGCTGCATGCGGCTCAGGAGGACTGAGGCAGTGACCGTCTCCCTCTGGCCCTGCTGTCCTCACGTCACGCTGGACCTGCCATTACAGCAGAGAAATGGAACTTGCTGGCACTGCTACTGCAAAGAGCTCAAATGAGCCAGATGTTCCTCTCCAAAACAGACTGTTTTCATCTTTAGCATTCAACTCTAAATGGTTCACCTGGGGCCATGGCCAAATGAGGAAAATCCATTACAAAGCCAGAATTTTGAGTTTCTTTGCTGGCCTCCCCTGTGCTGGATAAGCTTCGGGGCTTCTGGCTTCAGACCTGAGCCTTGATGAAAGCAAGTGGCAGCCACAGGGGCTCCGCTAAAGCTGGGTGGATGTGACCTCTCATCCACATGGCCTTTTCCACAGCTGGATGTCCCAGATGTTGGGTTGATCCATGCAGCTGTGTTGGGTTGATCCATGCAGCTGAGGACACATTTTCAGAGCAGAGATGGAGACAAAGAGATGTAGCAGAGACTCAGCAAAGAAGATATCTTCATGGACATTAAGGCGCCAGCACACTGCAGCTGATTTGGGCATAGCTGTGGACTTGGGATCCCCTCACGGTGAGCAGAAAGATGTGTAGGTGGTGAGGTTGAAGGAATAGGGATGTTATAGGAGCCACCAAGGAAAGCTGATCTCAGCTCCTAGAAGAGACAGGGACAGGAAGGGCCATTTGGATTTTGTGCTTAACTGAGTGGCAACATGCAGTAGAGTGTCCAGCCGGTAGCACTGTGCCTGGTGTTGACACTGATTGCCCAGGCAACAGATGCTGGCTAAGATGCTTCACCATGACTCAGTTTCCTCATCTGTCAAATAATGATAAGATTAAGAACTAACTGCCTTATAAGCAGAGACTGTGAGAGTGAGAGTGTAGTTTTGAGGGACTGTTTGTCAACAGGCATTTTGTTTCGCACCCAGAATAGAGCCTGGTGCCTAGAAGGCCTTCCTGAGCGAGTGCATCCTGGCTCCAGGGAGCTGCTCTGGTCATGATGTCTAGAAATCACCCTTGCCTCCTCCAACTCTCACCAGAAGTGCTGAGCCAACTTTCTCCCTAACCAAGAGAGTAACAGAGAAGATTGCTGTTGCCAGAGAGGATGCGAGCCGCCTGACAGGTGATGAGGAACACTCTCCTTAAGTTAGAGCAAGTGCAAGACTCTCGCGTGGGCTGAGGGAATTGTGCAAGGTGCTACTTCGATCCAATTAAGGTTACATTAGAACAAAAGTCTCAAGGTCATGCGAAATGAAGAAGCTGAGTTCTAAACATGCTCTTTACAAAAAGCACACCTAAAATAGTGAAAATGAAATGGTGATAAAGCAACAAAGACGTAAGAGGGAAATGTAACGAACAAGAAGCTGGAGTGGCAACGTGAGGACTGGATAAAGAGGAACTCAAGGCCAGGGGCATTACATATAACACATAGGGAAGCTCAGCACATTTTAGCCTAATGAAAAAGACAGAGAACGCAACAGGAAAATGTGCAAGGCCAGAATACCCAAAAGCCTGAGAAGTCTCAAAACGATGACTTTGAGGAGGAAGTTCAATTGCTATTTTAGTATTTGATAAATCAAGCAGAAAACTTCAGTCCAGATAAAACAGACAATTACAGATAGTACAATCTGGAAATCAGAAAGCTTGATTCAATAAATAAACTCATGACCACTGGATAATATATATTCTCCTTATGTGTCCATGAATCACCAACAAAGCTGTCAGAGACTTGGCCATAACTAAAACTAGCTTAATAAAATTTCCCCAAATGTTGACATTTTATAAATTATAGCCAAAGAGTATAATTATATTCTTTGGCTATAATTTAATGAAACTAAATCTCAGCAATGAAATGATTGCCCTCTCCTATAAAACTTAATCTTTAAAAAATTAAAGGAATTTTAAAGGAACAACCCCCATTTATACATGAAGGAATAAACCAAAACTAAAGACTGAAAATATACCATCTTAAAATTCAGTGTGTGCATGTGTGTGTGTGTGTGTCTGTTTGTGTGTGTGTGTTACTGGTTATTTTACGGAAGACTTATATAAGCATCCTACCACTGAGCTACATCCCCAGTCCAAAAGTAAAACATTTTATATCAAAACCTATAGATTCACATAAGATCTCAGAGGAAAATTTATAGTCTTAACAGCTCTTGTCATTAAAAAAGGGATTCAAATATTAACTGTGCAATTTCAGAAAATTAAAAAAATGAACCAAGATAAATGAAAAATAATTAATAAAGATCAAATGAAAGTTAATATTATAGAAAACAAAACCTTAAAAGAATAGAATAAATAATGAAAACCAAAAGTTGATTTGTTTAAAAAAATCAATATAAACAGATTAGTTGGATTAACAAAAACTGGATTAAAGGAAAATAAAAACATAGCACTGGGGTTGAGAAGGTAGATTTAGCCACAGATTATAAGAGATTAAATGGATTATCAGAGAATCAGTTGATTCTTCTGACAAAGAATAAATTTCAATCAAATGAAAACTAATTAAATTTCACCTCACTCCAGTCAGATTGGCAAAACTGAAAAAAATAAACAATAATAGATGCTGGAGGGGTTGTAGAGAGATATGTACACTAGCACACTGTTGGTGGAACTGCAGACTGGTACAGCCCCTCTGGAAAGCAGTGTGGAGAATTCTCAAAAAATTAGAGATGAGCCCACCATATGATCCAGGTCTTCCTCTCCTGGGTATTTTTCCAGGGGATTTAGAACCAGCACATTACAGCAACACAGCATAATCTATGTTCATAGCAGCTCAATTTACAATAGCTAAATTATAGAAATAACAGAGATGCTCTTCACTGGATGAATGGATCCAAAAACTGTGGTACATATATACCATGGAGTCTACTCAGCAATTAGGAACAATGATATTGCAGCCTTTGAAGGTATGTGGATGGTGATGGAAAAAATCACATTGAGTGATGTCAGCCTACCCCAGAGAGTCAAGGGTTGAATGAATGTCTTCACTCATCTGTGGAGGCTGGAGCTAGACCCTGGCCAGTGTGAAAGGTGGTCAACTCTCATGTATTATACCCAGCAAAGGTGTAGTGACACACAACCTAGGGCATTCATAGAGATGTATTGGGAGGAGGGGGGAGGGGGACAACGGGGAGGGGGTAAGGGTGGGAAATTAGGGGGGATTCTCTGGGGGTAAACCTAATTTCCAGAATATATACATATCATATTGTTTTGTTGGAAGCCTTTGTTATTGTACAACAACTAAATTTCTTAAAAAAAGAATAAATTTCAAGAATTAATTTCAGGGGGAAGGAACGATGGCTCAGCAGTTGGAACACTTGCCTAGCATGTGCTAGGAGGACCTGGGTTCAAATTCCAGCACCACATACACAACTAAGTGTTGGAGAAACAAAAGCCAAATCTTAAAATAAAATAAAATAAAATAAAATAAAATAAAATTGATTCCTCCCTCATTCTCTGCCTCTTAAAAAAAAGAATTAATTTCAGTAGAAATAAGGTATTGGAGCAGGTTAATAGCTACTGAACACCCTGAAGGAGTTAAGTCACATTTTAAAAAGAGGCAGGGCAATTTAATTCAACTATGGTCTATTTTCTTTCTTTCTTTTTTGTCTATTTTACTTTCAAAGGACAGAAAACCAATGATTAGCAAATGTTATTAAAATTATCTCAAATAAAAAGATAGGTAATACTCAACTGATTCATTTTCTAAAGCTAGCATAATGCAAATGTGATAAAAATAAGATAAACTAGAAGCCAATTTTAAACATGATACAGATACAAAAATTCTAACAAAATTTTTAGCAGATTGAACCTGATAGCATATCAGGAAGGTACATTCCCCAAATCAAAGGGAGGCAGGAATTTGACTCTTTTGACTCTGATTCAAAATTGTGAGTTTCTAACTAATGTGGCAGGGCAAAAAAAGAGCAAAATAAGCTATATAAAAATTGAAAGAGGGCTGGAGCAGTGGCTCAGTGATTATAACACTTGCCTGGCATGCACAAGGACACTAGTTCAAACCCCAGCACCATGCACACAACCAAGTTTTGGAGCAATGAAAGACACAGGAAAAACTAAATAAAATTTATTCTCTCTTTCTCTCTCTCACTGTCCCTCTCAAAAAATTTAAAAGGAGAGACAAAATCACTTTTACTTGCAGATAATATTATTAGGTAACTAAGATGATCCAAATTCTATAAAGAACAAAATAGGAAATAATTAAAGAATCTGGTAAGGTATTTAGATAAAACTTAATATATAATAAATAGTAGCTTTTCTTTTTTTTTCCAGTGATACCAATGAGTAAAAAACAAAAACACCCAACTTCATTCACATTAGCTATAAAACTGTAAAATATTTGAGAATAAATTTACCAAGAAAGGGACAGTACCAATAATAAAACATAACTATAACATTTTATTGAAGGACATAAAATTAGTTCTGAATAAACAGAAAGATATACCATGTTTCTAGAAGAGAATAATTAAAGCAATAAAAATGTAATTTTTCCAAATTAATACATAAAATTGATGCTGCCCCATTCATTGTACATCACAGTGGTTTTTCTTTTCAATTGGATAAAATGATTTTAAAATTCCTGCAGAAGAATAAATGTGAACTACCAAGATATTTTGGAGAAAAGAATAATGAATAATGAAAGAGGGTGACTTATCCCCTGCTGTCACAATTTCCTATGACACTCCTGTAATCAAATAACAGGACATGGAGCAAAGACAAGCACCCAAGGATCATCACAAGTTTCTGGATCAATAACTCTTTTCTTTTGCTATTCATTACCATTATTTCTTCGTATTTCCGTGAAAACACCTGAATTCTCATCTTCCCTGTGTGTGGTCAGGTCATAAGCCCCATTCTTGTTTTGGAGGTAGGCAGTGCAGCTAACACAAGAGTGTCACTCTCATCTCAGGTTCCTAGGCCACGAGACTACTCATGACTCGGCCTCATTTGGGGTCACAGAGCACCCCAGCATATCAGGAGTGATGCCGCAGCGCACGTACCCGGAAACGAAAAATCCCTGCATACTGGTGTGCAAAGCTTTGGTCCAGTAGGATCTTCTGCAGACACTGAGGGTTCCGGGTCAAGGAGCCCAGCGCTGCCAGGAACCAGCAGTCTCCTGGGAGGGGATAAAGTCATAAGAGGCCAACCGGACCCACCTGGAAGCCCCAACCCATGATTTCAAGGTCCTGGCCACCAGAATCCCCACACCTCCTTATGAACACAGACTGAGCATCATTTATTTGAAATGCTTGGGACCAGAAGGATTAGGGACTTTGGATTTTTTTAAATGTTGGAATATTTGGATATATATAATGAGTTACCCTGGGGAGGGACCCAAGTCTAAATGGGAAATTCACTTGTGTTTCATATGCTCCTTACACACATTCCCCGAAGGTAATTTTAAGCCGTATTTTTAGTGCACCTGTGTTTTGACTGCAACCCATCATATGAGGTCAGGTGTGGAATTTTCTACTTGTGGCATCAAGCTGGCACTCAAAAAGTTTAGAAGTTTGGAGCATTTCAGCTTTTGGATTAAGGATGCTTAATGCACAACAATTTTTTTTCCCTCTGAGAGAAGAAAATTGGGGAAAGGATTCACTGGGGTCAGTTCCAAGCAAGGCTGAGAAGGGGCTGCTGGGGGCGCTTATTGCCAGAGTGCTCGGAGCTAAAGTCACAGAAAACTCTGCTGCCTGCAGAGGTGGCAATGGTGCTTTGTACAATCATTGAAAATAGGCGTGAACTTTTATTTGCTAATGCTTGCTCAGCTCCTTCCCATACAGGAACCTCTCTAGGCCAAGTAGGAGCTCTCTCATCTTGCCCTTGAGATATGTGTAGCCTTGAGTTTCTCCTTGGACACCACCGTGAGCCCCTTTGAATATGCCACCTCCTCCCCTGAATCTCTCTCCTCCACTTTCGACACAGCCAACTCTTCGAATGCTGTTTCATGCCAGGCACTGTGATGAGTGCAGATGCCACAGAGATGCCCTCAGAGAGCTCCTTTCTCCGAGGGTGACTATGGGCTGGGGTCCAGGTAGGCTTCTATTAGCTTGGTCTAAGACACAGTGATTCCCCAGGTGAAGTCCAAGTCCAAAGACTGGGAGGAAAAATGTTGAGTTCTCACCTGCTGTTCCTTGTTCAATGTCAAATCTGCTTGCACCTTCCAGGATGAAGTAAGGGGGACCCTCTGATAAGTCCTTAGGAAAGAGAGAGAAAAGCTGTGAGCATCTTTCACTCCATTATGTCCTCAGTTGGTACCTATGACATTATTCACTTTGTCTTTGAGGGATAGAGTTTAATTCTTTTTTTTTTTTAATAGAGAGGGGCAGTGAGTGAGAGAGAGAGAGAGAGAGAATGTTATTTAGTTTTTCATGAAGCTTTCATTGCTCTGACACTTAGCTGTGTACATGGTTCTGGGGTTTGAACCCATGTACTTGCGCATGCTGGGAAAGTGCTGTAATTGCCTAGCCACCACTCCAGCCCCTAGAGTTTAATTCTTAAACAGGTACTTAAAATTTAATTAGGCAGAAGGCTGAGATAGGAGGATCACAAGTTTGAGACCAACATGAGCAACTTAACAAGACTGTCTCAAAAAATGATTTTTTTAAACCGGCTGGGGATGTGGCTCAGTGGTAAAGCACCCCTGGGTTCAAACTCCAGTACTCCCCACCCCCCAAAAAAACCCTTAATTAGGAAAGTTCCTTCTATTCTTCTTTCATTATTCAGATTCTGCTGCTCTCAGGAAAGCAGTTGTCAAAGACATGTGTATGTAACTGACAATGGTTAATAAACACGTGAGCAAACTGCATGAGGACATAAAGAATTGGGATCCTTACATCAAATAGCCCTTCAGGTCCCAACAAGCCAGTGTTTTATTAAAAGGCTACAAACACACACACACACACACACACACATGTATTAAATGAGATTTTTATAATACAGCTTTTCATAATAAAACTTGTGAAATGGCATCTTTCAACAACCAGCTTGGGCACTTGGACTCCAGGTCCCATCCAGCCTTGTGCCATGCAGGATACGAGATAGGCATGATTCAGATCACCCATAGACTGAGTCTGAAGACCCCCATCCTTCCCCAACCTCCAACCTGCATGTCCCTGCCCACCACAAAAAGGGGATGCTAGAGGGCTCCACAGTCTTGCAACATCTGGGGAAGTTTTGGGAGATCTCAGCAGACATGAGGGTTGAGAGTTCCTAGGGGGACCCAGGCACTCTGGGCCTTCATGAAGGTTCAGCTCCTGTTCCAGAGCTGGCCAACCTGCTAGGTTTGCCCCCTACTAAGAGCCTACAGGATTATCCTAGTGACCAATTTGTGCAGCTCTTGCTGATTTCCATTATGTGAATATGAATAATTTGGTAATTGTTCCTCTATCATTTCTTTTCACAGTGACAAATAAGTCCCCAGAAGGCAGAGCTGCACAGTGGAAATGGATTAAACTGCCCAACAGCCATGAAGGTACAGAGTCTTGCTCCTTGTGGAAACTGCCAGACCTTCGCAGATGGTCAGTTTCCTGGAGGGGATGCACATGGACAAAGGTGTGCCCCTCTGCAGACACACCAGCCCTGCTGAGGGCATCCTCTCACCCAGCCTCCCTGCTTTCTCAGCAACTCATTGACCTTCCAGACGCTGGGAGAAGCACTTGTAGGCCCTGCCCCAAGAGGGGACCCCTCTGCCAGAGCCATGGGCCGGCTAGACCTGGGATGCTCCCCACACCAGGCAGGCAGGGAAGGGCACCCTGAGGGGCTTCAGCCGTGTGCCCAGGGCTGCAGAGCCAGTTTTAAAACAATCTGGGGGGGCTGGAGCGGTGGCTCAGTGGTTTCGGGGCTTGCCTGGCAAGCACGAGGACCCTGGTTCAAACCCCAGCACCACGTACGCAACTGAGTGTTGGAGCAACTAAGGCCATGTGAAAAACTAAATAAAGCTGTTTCTCTCTTTCTCTCTCTCACTGTCCCTCTCTTTAAAAAAAAAAAAAATCTGGGGCACTTCAGTAACCACTGATTCTCTCCTCCTGGAAAGAGGAGCTACAAGTCTCAAAGGAGGCCTGTTGTCACGAGTGGGGACGTTTATGATCCTCCTCTCGCAGGAATTAAAGACGGTGGAGGCCATGGGGTTTTAGACGCAGAACAAAGGCAATTTTGCTATGTTTTTTTTCTTTCTTCCTTCATACCTTTTTCTTTTTCATTTGTTTCTTGTTTGCTTTCTCGATCTCTTTCTTTCTTTTCCTTCCTTCCTTCCTCCCTACCTTCCTTCTTTCCTTCCTTCCTTCCTTTCTGTGTATTACTAGGGATTGAATACTCTCCCACTCAGCTGCATCCTCAGCCCTTCTTCTTTTATTTTGAGATAGGGTCTTGCTACATTTCCCAGGCTAGCCTCAAACTTGCAATCCTCCTGCCATAACCTCCAGAATACCGGGTATTCTGGGCCTGAGCCAGCATGGCCGGATTGTACATTTTTTTCTTGACCCACCACCCAGCCCTTCTGCTGCCGTCCTGCTGTTTTCCCTCCAGCAACCTGCATGCAACGGTGGGTGCCCTTGGAGGGCCCTTCAGACAGACCTGCTGTGGAATCCTGCACTGACATTTCTCCCCAGATGACCTGGAGACCTTGAGCAATTTCCTCTCCTTGGCTGGGGCTCAGTTTCCTCGTGTATAACATGGGAACAGTTAGGAGAATCAAATGATGAAATAAAGGTGTGGCTGTCATTTGTGAAACCCTGGCTGAGGGCTCGGTGTTTATTCCTGGATCATTCCCTGCAAGCTCTAAACAGCTTTGCAGAGATGCACAAGTCCTTCCATTTTGCAAAAGAGGAAGGATGTGAAATACTTAGCCCAGCATCTGACAGGGCACATATTCAATAAATATTGACTCCCTTCCTGTAATATCTGCAAGGTTAAGAAGGCTGTGTTCATAGACAAACCCATAGCCTCTGATGCATTTGTTGCCAGACAGAATAAAAACATGAATTAAACAATCGATTCATAGACATGAGAAGGAAAAAGGCAAATGGGCCTCCCCAAAATAGGAAGAAGTGATAAAGAGAACAACTTGTGAATAATGAAATAAATCAGAAAAACAGCAAGATTAATAAAGTTTAAAAAATTGTTCTACCTAGTAGAGGTGATTTACATAGACCCAACCTTTGACACATACGGTAGAGAAACACATATAAGATTAAATGTAAAAATGGGTTTAGAAATGTAAAAACCTAATGCATAATTCTATGCTAGACAATTAAAAAGAACTAATAATTTTCTGATAAAAATTAACATGGCTAAAAGAGACTCAAGTTAGTAAATAACCAGAAAGACCAATAACTTTGGGATAGCATTTTTAAGTTAAAGAATAACTCCTTAATATGCCTGTAAAGGTTTCTAGGTACATGCAATTTTCCTGCCCAGTTCTCTCAAACTTCCAAGGGATCGACAGTTACTGCACTATTTATTACTTCAGTGATAAGAAGTAGAGAATTCTGTTACTAATTAAGAAGCCAGTGTAGCTTTGTACCCAGCCTGAGAGAGAACACACACACACACACACACACACACACACACACTACACGACAGATTTTGTCTAAAATAATACCATCAAGTAGGATTTGCTATAGAAATGTACAATGCAAGGATGGTTTCATTAACGGCACATCTGACAACATGAAATAGCACTCACATGGGCCAAAATGGGGGAAAAATTTGTGCCACTAAATACTATTGTGCATTTGATTAACACACAAGTTTTTATGATTTATCAAAGCAATAGAAGTTATAATGTAAAAGCAAAAAAATTTAGTTAATTAGGTACAGGAGGATTTTTTTTAATGTGATGAAAATTAAATGGTGAGTATTTCAAACATGAGATCCACAGCCAACAAGTTTACAGGGAAACCCGGGAATCGTCTGTGGCCAGATGGGCATGCACCTGTGTCTCCTGTTCTCCAAGTGCTTTTTATCCTCCAAGCATGGGCTTTAGAGCTGTGATAGAACACCACAAGGAGCGACAGAAATGTCCAGAAGCATTTTGGTCATCTGACTTCCTGAGACAAGGCCTGTAAAGGAAACAGGTACCCATAGCTAAGAGCTGGGAAAACCCTGGCTCTGGGCAGGTCCCCTGTGACCAGATGAGCAGGGCTCACCAGAGCAGTGGTGAAGTCAGCATGATAAGATCCTGGACCAGGTCAGGCTGAACTACGGCCTGATGGTGACTCAGAATCACTGCGCCACTTCCAGACGTGGAGACGGCTGATCCTGCCTTCCACAGCTGTGATTTCCTAGATCAGTCAGAGATACAGGTCCTCAGAGGATCAGAGGCCCAGGCAGCGGGAGGGAAGAGCCCAGCAATTTATTCCAGGTCACGTAGGAGAAGCAGGCTAGCAACTGGGCAGTCTGCTCCAGAGCCTGACCCTTCCCCTCTGAGCACACCCCCATTAGTCTCTGCTCTTTAGTGGTTTCTGATTCTGTGAAATGGACCGGGCCCTGGAAGGCTTGGAAATGCCCAGGTGTGGTGAGTTTGCTATGCCAACCTCACTGCAACATCAGCAGCCCAGATACCTGGTAAATATGATTTCTGGGTGTGTTTGTGAAGGTGTTCGGGGATGGGATCAGCATTTGACTCTGCGGACTCCTAAAGAAGGTGCCCGCCCAGCGGGTGGGGGCTTTATCCAATCCGCTGAGGCCCTGAATAGAACAAAGGGTGGAGAAAGAGAATTCTCCCCCCTCAGCTTGAGTTGACACAGTGGCTTTTTCCTGCCCTCAGACCAAAATGACACCAGTGGCTGCCCTGGCTCTCAGACCCCTGGTGCATATTTAAGTCCATCACCAGCTCTTCTGGGGCTGCAGCTTGCAGATGGCAGTTTGTGGGACTTCTGATACTGCATGGTCATATGAGCCAGCCCTTTATTAAAAAGTCTTTTCTAATAAATATATCAACAGGATGTATATTAGGATGTATGTATGTTAGACTTTGTAATAAGACATACATCAATCTACTTATTGATGAGTTTATTGATAATAAATGTTTCATATTTTGATCTAACACGTTTCAAGTGGATGCATATCATTGGTTTTATGTCTCAGAGAACTCTGAGTAAGAGAAGCCATCAGCAACAGTCCAACTAAACAATCTTAGGAATTGAATTCTGGATTGGGGGTCCATTCTCTGGGCAAAGTTGGGGGTGATGTCTGCTATATTAGGTATGTCAGAAGCTCTTAAAATGCAAGAGTTCCTGGGATCTTTGCAAAGAGCCCCTCTGAAGTAGACATCAGCTGCTATGCCCCCATCGCCTCTGGAGTGTCTTTCCCCATGTGACAGCATTTGCATCACCCTGCACTCTCTTCAAATGCTGCTCATGACTTCCTCACTCTGTGTGCCGCTCTAGATGAGGGGACACTATGCTTAAATCTTGCCATGTGGCCCTTTCATACTGTCCTGGGTTTAGGTTTGGACAGGTGGCAATGTCACTCCCTTTAGTTTTCCTAAATGGCTTTGATATATTGGCATCAAAGTTCTTTGACTCAATGGTGATTGGCTGTTGGCAACATCAATCACTTCTGTCACCTTCTGTTAACTGTTGCCTGATGGCACATCTATGCAATCTACCCTTCACTCATATCTCTACTTTCTAACCTCTTCCTTTTCTCAAAAACACATTTTGGTCCTGAGGTGAAGTGTTGCTAGTGAATGATCCCATCAGAAACTGCTCCAGCTGTGTGAAAACAAACACTGCTGCCTGGGCAGGTAGGGCCTCGCCCTGGGACTCACACAGGCTGATCCACAATGGAGCTGCGTGAGGAGCCCCGAGCACCCATTAGATAACATGCTTTGGACACACAGCCCATTCTTCATTGAGAAGTGAAGTGCTTTTCACTGTAGAACAGGAACAAAGATGGCCTTCCTCCATCAGACCTAGTTGGTGACCATAGTGAAGATCTACTATCTACAATGCTGTCACATCCAATATGGTAGTCCCAAGCCATAAGTAGCTGTTCTGATTTAAATTAAATAAAATTAAAACTTCAGTCTCTCAGTGGCATCAGCCACATTTCAAGTGCTCAAGAGCACCATGTGACTAATGGCTATACCACCAGACAGTGCAGAAAGAACATCTCCATCATCACGGAAAGGTCTCTGGGACAATGCCGATCTATTTAGTGAGCATAATGCTATCTAATTCACAGGATTGCCAGGAGAATTAGATGAAAATTACATGTCAAGTGTTTGGCAGAATACCTAACACATGCACACACTTGATAAATGGGAGTTATTATTACTATCCATGAACTAAAATTTCTCCTAAAAGGAGAACACTCTAAGTATCAAACTGAATATTGTAGAGACACCCCAGGTGTAAGTGTGATTCTTAGCATCTTCTCGGGCTGAAACTGGGGTTATAGGAAGCACTGAGACTGATGAGTTCCTGAGTCCCCTCACCACAAGGTCACAGGCTATTACAGAAGCTGACTGGGGCAGAGAGGAGGGGTTGGAAATTCCTTAAAGAAAAACAAAATGAAGGGGAGAGACAAGCTTCTACTCCATACAGAATTTCAGCAGCAAAATGGATTAAGCAGAGGAAGGAAAAGGTAGGGAAAGGAAAAAAGGGAGTGGGGAGGGCATTAAGTGGGCCAGGAGTCTTTGTTTAAATCCTGGGTCTTTCCCTCCCATGTCACCTTGGTGAGTCACATCACCTGTCTGAGCCTGTTTCCTTTTCTGTAAACAAAGGACACAAAGTAGACATATGGAAAGTTCTGGAAAGAACAATACAGATGTAAATATCATCAATTGTGAAAAGGGGGCACATAGAAATATGCTTTTAAAAAGAAACACTGAAGTGAAGAATGAGCCCTGGTACAATTCAGGCAAGATTTTGGATGAGGAGAGTAATGGGAAAACACATGTGGCCCCCAGCTGCCTCTGTTTGGGGTTCCTGCTATGATTCCGTATCACTTTCATTTGCCTTGGTTCTCCTTGCTCCTAAAAGAGACCACAAATTGAGGTGTTGCTTAAATTAGATAAATTCTCCACCTTCTCTAAATAGAAATGCTTTAAATTCCCCAACACTAAAAATATGGTCTCACATCTATTGCTCAACACCTTGTGGGGGTGAAAAAAAAAACTCCACTGTTTTCTAAAACAATCTCAGCATTTGAAAAATAAGGTGACAAAGGAATAAAATGACCCTCCAAAATTTCCCTTTTCTCCTCCTCCTCCCTCTTTCTTCTTCTTCTTTTTTTTTTTTTCCAGTACTTGGGATTGAACCCACAGGTGCTTTACCACTGAGCTACATCTCTATAAATATAGCTACATCACTATAAATAAATCACTAACTCACCCAAGCTGGCCTTGAACTATGATCCTCCTGCCTCAACTTCCCAAGTAACTTGGATTACAGGTAGCTGTGCACCACTGTGTTCTGTTCAGAATTTCTTCAAAATAGAGTTCTCTGCTTCAGTTCTCCATATGAGGTGCAGGACAGAGGAAGTCATTGATGAGGGCCTACTGCTGATGGCTGATGAGATGGACCCTGGGAGGCGGAAACACCTCCATCTTTCTTTGAGCAGCATCCCATGCCCTACCTGATCTCCATGAACCCTTTCCCTCACTAGGGATACAAATATGTCCTGATGTAAGAAAGAAGTTTCACCTCCAGATCTGGAGGACTTGAGTTCTGCTTCCCACGGGCAGAACTGAAATAGCGCCCCACAGACCAGACAATAATTCTGGGGTCTTATGGCCTCTCATTGGGCATCATCAGAATATACCTTTTATATAGCCTGGCTTTATTGAAAGTACTCAGTAGAGAGCTTGGCATTTAATCCACACTCCGTGTTCTTTATATTCTTTTCTCCTTCCTTATTAGAATTCACTCAAAGGGGACATGTGCTGACAGTCATTTATACTGACCATAATTCACTTGATAGACTTTATTATTATTATTTGGTTCAATTGGACCTTTCAGAAGCATGAACAGGAGGTTTGGGCCTCAGGATCCTCAAAGTGTTTCTTGTCTGGCCCCTTCACATCAATAGTAGTCCTTGTGAGATTAGGAGAAGTTTGAATCTGCTGAGAAATTTCTTGTAGAGCTTCATGCTCTAAAACATAGATTACTCTAGAAAAACCAACAGGGCTCACCATGCTGCAAGGTGGAGTCAGAGGCCATCTGTTGAGGTGGTAAAGTCAGGGTGGCTTTAATGCTACCCTGAAATATCTCCCTAATTTTACAGGAGAAGTCTGAAACTCTTTTATAGCTGATCAACCCTTTACAAGATTGAGAATATGAATATAAAAGAAGAGAGGCAATTATTTAAATTCATCCTATAGCATAAATGACCAACATGATATATCCCCTTTGAGTGCATTCTAATAGAAAAGGTGAAAAGATTATAAAGACACTGACGTGGGATGAGAATAAAGGGTGACAGACTGATAGATGGGCTCAGTTATGGAGGAGGGAGAGACCCTAAAGACCAACTATCACAATCCTCATACAAGGTCTCTTCATTTTTCCATGAGAGAGCAGAGGCATTTTAATCTAGTGGTATGGTCAGTGTTAGCACTGGGTTAGGATCAACGATCTGGGCTCTCACTGCTAGCATGGGGTCTTCCCATCCCACTGAGAGGATGCAGCACTGTAGCAGAGGGTCCCTATGAATCTCATTCTCCTTCCCGTTTGGTCTGGACCACTCATGACAATCAGGTCTCACTGGGAGGTGCCATGGCAGGGAGCTCCAAGGGACCCAGAGCTGGGTATGGTTTGGTGTCACTCACCTGTGGCCGCTTCCACTCCAGAACAGAAAGGTTTTTTCCCTGGAGCATCTTCTGGCCTATGGAAGAAGCCGCAGTGGGGAATGTCTCATCCTTAAACAGCTGGCCCCTGCGTAGGCAATGATCCCGCAAGGAGTTGAAGTCCTGATCCTTGAATTTGATGACAGAGGTCTCTATCAGAGGCTCTGGGTTATGTGCCATGACTGTCTTTAAAAGACTTCTGAGATTCTTTCTTCCTGGTAAGAAAAAGGGATATCTTTAGGGTTGAGCAGTCAAGTCCTTGCATCACTAAATGTGAGCCCCAGAAGGGCACTGTGGTGTCCCCACACCATGCTGTGTCTGGTGATGTAAAAGGGTTGGGCAAGCCTCAGCTGAAATTCAGCATCCTCATTTCCAGTTTCGCATTCAATCCACTGTGACCACGTGGACTCTCAGTGTGCTGACACACGCAGGAAAGCCTACAAGGTATTTGTGCATTTGATGAACATTTATTGAGCACCGACCTTGCGCCAGGCACTCTTCCGAATGCTGGCAATCCAGTGATAAATTCAACATGGTCTTTTTCCCCTAGGGGCTCATTATCAAGTGGGAAAGATGGATTAGACACTTCAACAACCAACTATCACTCTACAGAAACTGGTTAATTAAAATGTGCACAAAGACTAGTGGGCTTAAAGAGGAGGAGCTAGGGTCTGCCATGGACAGTCTGGGATGACTCTCCTACAGGAAGTGACATTTCCATGTGACCAACTCTCCTCCCGGAAGTGAATTATGCCTTGCAGGAAGAAGAATTTGCCAGGTGGAGTATGGATAGGTATACTTTTTCCTTAGAAAGTGTCTGCAGAAGCCCTGAGTGGCAAGAATGTGAAGGCCTAGGAATTATGTTGGAGGCTGTGTGTGTGGAGGGAATAAGGAGCCACTGGGGGACTGGAGGGTGGGAGCTGGGTTTCTTGAACATTGAAGAGATGGCCAGAAAGGCAGATTGGAAAGCTGGATTGAAGCATTTTGATACCCTTCAAGTACTGGAGGGTCACTGAAGAAGAGTGACCTGATCAGATCTGTAGCTAGGAGCCAGCTGAGGGATGGGTGGAAGCTGGAGGCAGTAAAGAGACTAGGAGACTGCCGAATCTGTCCACTTGAGACAGAGCTGGAGCATCAGTGGTGAAGAAGGAGGAGAGGAGACAGATCCCAGTGACATTTCATAGGCAGAACCAATAGGATTTGATATTGAATTAAATATGGAAGGCAAGAGGAGGAAGAAGAAAAGGCAGGCACTGAATGGTCACATGGATGTTTAAGTTTGCTCTCTGCTCTCACCACCTACCCCCTGGTTCTACAAAACTGAGTTAGTATTGAAGCCCATGAATCTATTTCTGTTTTTGTACAGATCAGTTACCAACCCCATAGGCTTCATTATGGCATTAAGTGAGATTTGACCCAACAGACCAAACTGAGCCACTGGCATACAATAGGCAATCAATAAATGCTTGTGCCAAATTTTCCTAAAGAGATTTCAAGGAAGGCTGGGGTTTCTCATTTAGATAGCCATAGGTAGGCACTACATCCTTAGTCATGAGGTTAGCCTGGATTTGAATCCCAAATCCACCTTATTAATTGTGGTTTTTAATAAACTTCCTCAGGCCTCAAAGGAATGCTTTTGAAGCTTCTTTAACTTCTTTAACTGAGGTCTGTTCAGGTGACACAAAAGATCCTGAGGTCCAGATGCCATTGCTGAATCTCAGTGAAAAAAGGAGTTGAGTGATAAAGAAGAATGAATATAAATAAGTAACTTGTAAGGAAAGAACATGAGTTTACAATCAAGATTTTGAATCCTAGGAAAACATATGCAAACTTAAAATAACTTTAAATTATCTTGCTGTTCTAACGCTATGTAGCAAATTCCATAGCTAGCACAGATTCATAGGAGAATATCGCCAATTAAGTATCATTGTGCAAGCCTTTTTGGAGGGAATTGTACACACAATTGTCTTCCAAACAAGATGTGAATAATTCACACTTGAACTACACAAAACTGGCATTTTTATTGATCCAATAGAGTTGAACAGAGTCATATTCATATGGTTCAAGCTAAGGTAAAAAGTAATTAAACACCCAGCAGCTTCATTTGATTTTACTTAATATGATAAATGCATTTCTTCTATCTCATTCTTGGAAAATAACAGACTGAAATATTCAACACATCCCACCACTTGCAATGGGTCATACGGAGAGCCCTCAGCAAATTAAATAAATAGGGATAAAGCTAAAATAACAGCTACCACTCAAGAGCAAGAAAACAGTGATACAAATCGCTTGTCAGTTCAAGACAGAGCAATGACACCCGGTAATGCAGAACTGGGGAACTGTGGGTTTCCCAACTCTCCGTGCGTGCTCAGGGACAGGGGCACCAGCACAGAATTGCAGAGCCACCCGCTGCCGCCTCTGTCAAACACCGAATTGGAGTGTGTGATAGACTCCAGCAATGAGCTATTTTTGGTTTCGGAAAACCTAACTGTAGTTACCCTTAATAACAGAATTACGGGATTGCTGGTAGCAGCCCTAATCCTGGGTGAAAATAAAAGTCTAAACAATTTTGCTTCATTTCTCCATCAGAATCATACACGTGGAATCAGTTCCCAGCCCTTCGGGAGGCCCCCACGGCCCACTATTGAGTCGTGAGCTGGCCAGACTTTAGGAATCCCTGTTCTAAGAGTCACCTTCCTCATTTGTGAAGTGGAGATGATAATCACATTACACACATAATAGGGTTGTTGTGAGGCTTGGATGAAATCACACTTGTAGAATACTTAGCACAGTGACCAATAAATAGAAGGCAGTCAATACACAATGGCTATTAGCACCTTGATCATTGTCATTTTGAGCATGGAAGGATGGTGCAGCCGCCCGACACCCTCTAAGGACTTACTCATGGCCAAGGACCAAGGACAGGCTAGGCTCACAGGGGCCTGAAGTGGTGAGGGCACCCTAGGTGATCATGCTGTTGGTCATGCTATGTCCCTGGCTCTCCCACTATCCTGTGATGGCTCACTGGGCACCCCGGGCCTGAGCAGGAAGGGTAGGGCTCTGAGGACAGGTGTCAGGCAGTAGTTGGCTGCTGGAGGAGATGGGCTGCTCTGGAGGCAGAACCTTGATGAGAAACAGAAAAGGGAGGCAGGGAGGCTCACTCAGTCTCCACACACACACACTTCACACCTACCATGGTCTCCTCCTTTCTGTTGACTTGCTCATGGCTTGACCAGGGAATAGCCTCTGGGCTCATTTTTTTCAGGAAGCATCTATAGAACCTAATATCACACTTTTTGTGCCCCAGAAAATATCAACCAAATTTCCTGTCGCTACTTTGAAGAGGACTTTTGATTTCTTTCCTCCCTTCTCTCCTCCACTTGCCTCACTTTGTAAGATACACAAAGTCAACAGGAGACTCAGCTGTTGAGTAGAAATAAGAGAGATGAGAGGCCTACTGATAACAAGGAAAGTCTGTCTAATTTGGTGGAGGGGATCTCTTGGGCTTGGCAAGAAAATTGGTACAGGAGGAGCTAGCAAAAAGGCAAAGAGGGTTGACAGAAAGTTCTTCCTGTGAGGAATTTTGTGAGCCATGTGTGGAGCTTCAGAAGCAGGAGGAAGTAGGCCAGAGATGCAATAGGATACTGCTGGCCTCAGTGTCTAGGAAAGACCCATGAACCCAGGCCTCCCCAATTCCCCCGCCGGATGGGGGACTTGTCATCATCAGCTGGGGCTGCATAAAATATCCCACAGACTGGGCCTTTCATCAACAGAATTTATTTTCTACAGTACTTTCTGGAGGCTGGAAATCTGAGGCCAGGGTGCCAGCATGTTAGCTTCTTGCATCCTCACATAGTAATGAGAGAGGGGGAGAGAGAAAGGAGGTAGGGAGGGAGAGAGACTCGCCTTCCCATTCTTGTAAGCCACAGTCTTAGCAGTCTAGGCCCTACTCTTATGACCTCTTTTAACCTCAATGGTCTCCTAAGGATCTTGTCTCTAGACTTGACCATATTGAGGACTAGGGCCTCCTATGAATTTTGGGTAAACAGTTCAGCCCACAGCAGTGACTAACCCCTGGCTGTCCCATGGATTCTCCTGGCCCTGGCTGTGTATTCCAGTAAGAATGAAGATCACAGGGGAACTGGAGCATACTAATTAGGACCTCAGGGCATAGGTAAGAGACGCCAGTAGACACGAGGAAAAACAGCAGAGCAGCTCCTAACCAAACATTACCTGAATTAATGCAAAGACAGTGAGGGCTCCTTAATGGTGGAAGTGTCTTAGATATATCTACTGATCCATTCAGCAACGTGACCACATATCAAAAGCCATTATGCTGAATTGCAAGAAGCCAGTTAAAATGGAGAACATACTTTTTTTTTCTAAACAGAGAAGGACAGTGAGAGAGAGAGAGAATCATTTTTATTGAGTTTGTCACATGGCTTTCGTTGCTCTGATGCTTAGTTGTGTGCGTGGGTTGCTGGGGTTTGAACCCGTGTACTTGTGGATTCCAGGCAAGCGCGCTGTAACCACTGAGCCACTGCTCCAGCCCTGGAGTACATAATTTATGATTTCATTTATATAAAATCCTAGAAATACTAACTAAAGTACCATCACAGAAAGAGGTTCAGTGTTGCTCAGAAATGGAAGTGGAGGGAGGATTTAAAGGGGTTATGAGAAAACTTTTTGGAGTGATACAAATACCCATTTAGAGGCAGTGATTTCATATACTGTACGTGTACTCACACACCAAACTCATTGAAGTTTATACCTTAAATATGTGCAATTTTATATCTTAATTGAATCTAAATGAAGTTGTTTAAAAATTAAGTACCGTGTACACAACTAAGTGTCAGAAAACAAAGGCCAAAAGAAAAAATAAAGTTGATTCTCTTTCCTCTCTCTCTCTTTCACCCTCTTCCTCTCCCTTTAAAAAAAAAACTAAGCACTATACATATCTTAATCTACAGCAATATGCTTTTTTAAAACCCTACACACTGTATTCATCTTATTTTCATTGGTGTGTATATAACATGTTATCGTTCCACAATTTACTTAGACCTCTCCTCTCAATAGACATTTTTGATGTTCTTCTCTTCTTTGTTTTAATAAAACATTGTGCCCAAAATGTTCTCTAGCAGACCTCCTCCTCCTCCTAAACACATGCACGGGTGTCTCCATGTCGTTTTGCAGGGTGGAATTTCTGGGTATGCACATCCTCAACCTAAGTATGGCAAATTATTTTCCGAGGTTGAACCCATTTATCATCTCAACGGCACTACAAAGAGTTCTGGTTGCTATATATCCTCAGTAACTCTTGGTATTGGCAAGCTTCTTATTTGTCTCTGTCTAGTGGGAGTGAATGGCAACTCTTTATGGTCCTCATTTGTTTCCCTGATTACTGGTAAGATTGAGCATTTTTCAATATGCTGCTTCTCCATTCACATTCCCTCCCTGGAGGAATGAATATTCATATCTTATGCCCATTTGTTTATTGGGTTGTCTTTTTCTTATTGATTTGTAGGAATTCTTTACTTACTCTGGATATTCATCATTTGTTGGTTATGTATGTTGCAAATATTTTCTCCCAGTTTGTAGCTTATCTTATTAATCTCTTTTTATGCCTTTATTTTATTTATTTATTTTTATGCAGTGCTGAGGATTGAGCCCTGCTTCCTAATCTTTTACAGGGTCTCCATCTCTCTCTCTCTTTTAAAGAAAATAAACTGCATTTATTTTTTCATCTGACCTTCATTTCTCAGACACTTAGTTGAGTATGTGGTGCAGGGGTTTGAACCCAGGTCCTTGTGCATGCCAGGCAGGCACTGTAACCACTGAACCACCACTCCAGCCCTTATAGTGTCTCTTGAAGAATATAGGCATTCTTCACTTTACACAAATACAAAAGTATTGCAAATATTTGCTAATAAGTTTAATTTGTATAAGGTGGGCTAAATGTTAATAGTTACAGAAATTTAATGTAAGAAACTTTGCAAGAGAATCTTTTTTAAAACAGAAAGTTTACATGCAATTAACACAACAATTTTCCAAACTATTGATTTAAAATTTTTGATAGTTTTATAACTATATTTTTAGAGAGGAACAATGAGAGAGAAAAAACGAATCAATTTTGTTTAGTTTTTCATGTGGCCTTCACTGCCCCAACACTTCATTGTGTATGTGGTGCTGGGATTTGAACTCGTGTACCTGCGCATGCCAGTTCAACACTGTAACCACTGAGCCACCACTCCAGTCCCTATATTTATATTTTTAAGAAGTCTGATATTCATAGCAAAAATCTGAAATGGGTTTACATAGAAGAGTTTTGAGCACTTAATAAATAATACTGGAGGAAAAGGATATGTGTACGTGTGTGTAATTTCTGGATTTTTAAAAATCATTTGATAAAATTACTTATTTCTTACACATAAGATGGTGAAGCCGGATTAGATTGGGTAGGTGTACATCATGCGGTGCGGTGGGGCAGTGCATTGTAGCACAGTAACGTAGAGTAGAGTTGCTGCAGATTATGGATGGATGATTCTGGATTGTCTTGGAATCATTGCACAATAATAGTCTTAGAGCTCTGTCCCTGGTCCTGTCCTATTCAAAATTTCTTTTTTTTTTAAATCTTGTTCCTGGAAGAAAGTGTTGGAATGAAAATAAAGAATCCTTTGCAATTCTTTCATCATGCTTAATATTAGAAATAAAGGAAGAACCATTAACCAAGCAAAACCCTGAATGATTTCAGAACCCAGGAGATGAAACTGAACCAAAGCAACTGCAAACCTGTCTTCGCATGTCCAAGTTCACCATGCAGGTACTAGTGAGCAGCAACTGTCTCACTACATTTCATTTAAAAAATATCTGGCTTGCTTTACTTGACTTCCTCTTTATAATGAGGCAAAACTATGAGAGATTTGACAGTGTCTGACATCTTTGAGGGCAGTGCGGCATTGCAGTAGCTGTAATCCAGACTCCAGTCCAGAGAGTAAAGCTGCTCTTGAACCACATGGATGTCTGGGTTGAGTTCTAGGGGCTGCATCCCAAGAGGTCCATAGACACTCTCAGCTGTATCCAAGGGAAAGAATTCTTTTTTATTAAGAAATTCAGTTATTGAACAATCAAAAAATGCATTCAACAAAACAATATGCTATGTATATATTCTTAAATTAGATTTACCCCCTAGATCCCACCCTATCCTCCCACCCTTACCCCTCGTCCACCCCCTCCCCACTCCTTCCCAATACATCTCTCTTTTTTTGTTTTAAAACATTCTTTTTTTTAAATTAGGTGAATATGGAGTTACAATTGAAGGGGAAACATCATCAAACAATTAAGAACAAATGTATATATAGTTAGTTATCCAAGGCTAATGCCATGTCATGGATGCCCAGCTTGGGTTCCCCATGTTGCTGCTTTCCCCAGAAGACCCCCTGAGTTAAATGGACATTTCGTGAAGGTCAGAGATGATTCCCCCATATTCCCACCCTCCAATCTCTTAGATATTCTTCCTAAGCCCTCCCCGACCCTGTCCTCCACCCTCCACCTCCAGGTATCCTAGGCAATCATCCCCCTGTTGTGTTAAGAATCATACAATTTGAGGTTATTATTAGCTTAGTCATCTAACATACTGCTTCTCCATATCAGCTGTATCCAAAAAAAGAGTGTTTGAGGAGCTTCAGAACACCCGGCCAGGGTGGCAAGCACTCTGCTGGCGGGTAGGTCTGCTGGCATGCAGTTATTCCAACTGGGAACAAGGGACGACTATCAAGCAGACAGAATGTGCCATCCTGCCTCCAGCCTGGTAGACAAGAAGCCGGAGCTTACTTCCTGGACAGAAGAGCAGGAGCTCTAGAGTTTACTGGAAGAAAGGCAGATTGAGGAGGGACCTACAGACTCATCATCGTGTCCCTGCAGCCCCATTCCTGACCTTCCAGGCAGATCATCCCACTCACTATGAAACAACAGGGGCTCAACCACCTCCGGACCCCACTCCCGTCTCCCTGGCTGCTTCCTGCTCCCAATAGTAGACTCCAGTTTGGAAAAGCTAGGTTTGGCCTAAAAGTAAAAAGAGCTAAAGAGACAGAATGAAGTGATGGTCACGGCAGGTGAAATCATGGGGGGACTTTGGTTTGAATCCAGCTGTCTCTTATTGAGTATATGACCTTGGACACTGTACTTCTGAGTCACTTTTCCTTACATATCAAATGGGCTGGAGATAAAGGTAGTAAAACTAGCCTTTTAGAGCTAGGTGGGAATCAAACAAGAAGACTTTTGTAAAGGGCTTGGTGTGGCACGTAGTAAATCTTGTGACCATCATCCTAGCAGGAACTCCCTAGGTGTCCTGCCAGCTCTACTGACCTGGTTCTAAACTTGAGTCCAGTAACTGGGTCCCCCATAGCAGGTGGCAGGCACCCCAGGCACTAGCCAGTCTTCCTCTGGACTTCCAACATCAGGTCTCTTCAGGGAGTCATGTTCCTCCTATGTGTCTGGGACCCTCATCCCTCCACCTGGTTACACCTCTGAGTGTTCCCTTCTGTAGACATAGCTGTACACCGCATTATGTCTCAGCACCTATAGGTGGACCAGGATCCCACAGCCTTCACCCTGTTCCAAGAGTATTTTTGGGACACCACGATGGGCAGGATGCTCCTGAGCCCAAATACATTCCTTGCTATGTTGCTGAGGCTGGTTTTGAACTCACAATCCTCCTGCCTCAGTCTTCTGAGCCTCTGGGATTACAGGTGTGCGCCATGGTGCCTGGCCTGAATTTTAATTTTATTCCATTTACACTTAAATGTAAATATCTGTATGCAATTAGTGGTTGCCTTATTGAACAGCACCAAAGCAAAGGGCTGCTAATGATATGAATTACAAGGAAGAAAGTGAGGGCACTTCACTGAAACTGGCCAGGCAGAGGTGGATGCTTGTAAAAGGGTGGTGCGGAAGAATCCTTGAACTGGGCAGTTCCCCTTCACCTTTGACCCCCAGGCTCCCTTCACTCTGGGATCTCCAGCATCCTGTTTTTACATCATCAAGCCACTCACTTTTTGCCCAGGACAGCAGCTCCCCAGGCCTCACCGTGACAGGTGCAGGGTTTGGGCCTGCAAGACTTGCATATCCCAGCCAGGAAGGGTGACTTTGTTTGCATTTTGTTTTCAATGAAATAAGAAACAGGAAGCGGCAGTCCAATTGTTGTCTGCCCAGGAGTGATGCGCAGCCCTCTCCTGGCTGGTGTTTTTCAGAACAATGGAAATAAATCTGATGTAATGTAGCAGAACACAACAAGGGACGGTTTCCCCTTAACAAATCCTCATTTGAAATGGTGCCCAAACCCTGCACGAGGAGCGATCTATTTCCCACAACAGTGTTCCAGCAAAACCCATTACTAATTCCACAACTCAAATTAAAACTAACAGAGCTTGAAGGCTGGGGCTGGTGCTCTCTCTTCTGACAAGGAACAGGAAGGGTGGGGGAAGGGCCTGCGCACTCTCGTGTGTATGTGTTTAATTACACTGTTTAACACATGGAGAATAATTTAGCCACCCAAGTGGAGAAAATAAGGCACTTAACTGCTCTCTGGTGCGGGGGGGACCAGTGCGAATCACTTTCAGCCATGTGCCGCCTCTGCACACCTCAGGGCTTTGAGGAAGAGAGAGAAGGCATGAGGGAGAAAGCAAGGAGAGGGAGGAAGGGAGAGAGAGAGGAGAGCAAAGAGGAGAGAGGGAAGAAAAGGGATGAGAAAATAGGGAAGAAATGGCAAGGAAAGGAAGAGCAGAGAGAGAAGCAAGAGAGGAGGATAAGGAGAAAGGATTTGCATATGCAAATGTGCCTCAAGGGGCTACCACAGGCCGGTTCCCAGATGGGCTTGTGGGAGATGGTGCTAGGGTGAGGGTGAACTCTAACACCAGATTTGGAATATGGTACAAGGGTGCTGTCCCCAGACCACTCCTGGCTCCTGAGTCATCTCAGTGCCTTTCCATGACTTTGTGGCCTAAGAACCATGGATGAGGGTTGTGGTCCCCAGCAAAGCAGGTCTCCAAGGAAGACTATGCAGGGCTCACTTTGCAGAAGGGGAAACTGGGACTCAAAACCAAAGAGGAGAAGTTTGGGCAGCTCTTGTAGTAGACTCCTGGCCTCCGGGCTTCTGGGCTGGAGATCTGCCAGGGCATGGCACTGTGCATCCTACTTTGTGCTCAAGCAGGGCTGAGAAGGGTGCAGGGCAAGCAAGTATTTTTCATCTTCCAAGACAATCTCAAATCCACCAAAGGCCAGGGAAGTGGGAGACGTGGAAGAAGCGTCTCCCGTGGCTTCAGATTTAGAATGCTATGAAGCATCCCTGATGTGGAGCAGGTGCCAGAGAAGCAAGTGCTCAAAATAGAACTATCCGCTGCCTGCCAGTGACTGGGTTCGGACTCAGGGCTGGCTGCCAAGGAGATCAACAGCTTGGCACGAAAGAGCAGAACATACAAGTTACCTCCTGTGGTTCCAGTGCTGGAGCAGCCACATCCTCTCTCTCCCCACTGCCCTCACATGTGGGCCCAGCCTCAGAGCCCAAAGGAGCTCAGAGATCTCAGCCGATGGTTCCCTCCCAGGAGACCCTGTATGGTAGCAAAGAGAACATTTGCCTGGAAGAAAGGATTTTAGATGCTCCACTAAAGTCTCTGAGCTTAGGCTCATCTCTCCCTCCTCTGGCCCCAGTTTCTCCCATTGGGAACTAAGATGGTTGGATTTACCCTTCTAAGTGCTTTTCAACTGTAATGTTCTGTTTCTGGAACTGAGAATATGGGTTCTTATAAACCCTAAATGATATTGTTGGGCAGATGATAAAATAGGAACTTGCAGATGTTTTATTCCTTTCTATTAAGTTTAGGCTGATCATGTCCCAACAGGAAAAAAGGAAACTTATCTTTGCACAAAACAATCCTCCTCTTTCCTCTCCAGACATCTTTGATATATGTCTTTCAACTGATAAAGGGACCTGGAAAGTTCTTGAGTAGACTGTCAACTGTGTAGTCCAAAAAAAATAAAACATTCTCCCTGGGTTCTACAATGATGTGCATCTCAAAAACATTGTGTAATATTTAATTTTTTCCCTAGATTTCTGGGAATGGATTTGCTTTTTCTTCATGAAGAAGGAATGTACTTCCCACTTACTGAGCAAATTAGGAGGGTTTAGGAAGTTGGGGCCTGCCGTTTATCAACCTAAAATGCTGGGTTGTAAGAGCGTCTTTTCTGGACCAATGCTCCCCAGGCGCTCCACCTGCTCTCTTCCAAAAGGAATGAGCCAGAGAGGACTAGGTTAGGGGTCATTTCCCTCCTCCATCCTTTTTAAGGCTATTTGGAAGTGGAGGCCACATTTAGATAACCCATTTATTCTTGAAGATTTTCTTCTTGGCCTAACTTCCTAGTCTTTCATTGAAGTGAGACAAAGAAAGAAAATAGATGAGGCAGACAAAGGCATGAGGGGAGGGACTGGGATGCTGTAGGAAGACCCAGAGAGGAGCTGAGAGGCAGAAAGGGAGCCAGGGGGGAGGGGAACTGTAAAACAGAGAGGCCAAGAAGCAAGGGAGGGCAAAGTCTAGCAAGCGCGGGCATTCTCACGCAGCAGCCTAGGTGTCACTGGCAGGCCACTCTGCCTCATCCCTCCCTTGTGAACACTGAAGGTCAGCAGGAAAACACACTTGCACCTGCTACTCCTAGGAGGAGTTATTGAGCAACCCCACCCTTCCACTCCCCGGGTGCAGCCTGTGACTCTGACAGCAGAGGGGAAAGGGCAGCTGAGTCGGCTGGTGGACCTCTGGCCTGGTTATCTCACCCACACCAGCCTGTGCCTGACCATTCCAGGCATCTCGGCCTTTGGTGGCCACAGAGGTGCACGGGCAGAACCTGGCTCCAGCTCTGACAAGCGCCCTTCCCACCACGGTGCAGGTGGGGAGAAGACCAATTAGCGCCTGTAGCCAAGCACCTTGACTAAGGGAGCCCTTCTCTTTCCCAGGGGAAAAAAGTTTCCATCCAAGCAGGCGGGGTGACACCTTTACACCTCTGGGGTCAGGGACAGAGGGAGGCAAAGTCTTTCAAAAGAAAAAGCTTTCTGTCTTAAATATGTCAAAGAGCAGCATGAAAGAAAACAAACTTAGAACAAAGTCTACATGTGTAAATGTGAGTGGACATGCGTGCAAGAGTGGAGCAAGAAGCAGCAGGCTGCGAAGGTGGGGAAGCCTCAGAGGGGTCCCATGTCCTTCATTCATTCATTCCCATCTCCACCCCTCAGAACTCCAAGATGGGGGATAGAGCATCTCAGGAGGGGCTGCAGCTGAGAAGGAACAAGAGGGGCCCATTCCCCCCAGGTGATGCCACTGAACGGTTCTGAACTTCAGTTCCCAAAGGAAACTGGAGCTTGTGGACAGAGCTTAAGGCTGCTGTGTGGCTACCTGGCTCTGCCGGTGAAGGCTCAGGCTGGGGAAAGCCAGCGTTTGGACAGAGATCTGGGGCCCACATTCCTGTGGCCTAGGATCTCATCTCCTCTTCCACCCCAGGCCTTGAGAGTCCACTGGATCCAGATACCTTCACTGTGGGTCTCCTGAAGGCAGGGGAGGTCAGCTCTGAGGGAAGCCCCTCAGTGGTTCTGCTCTGCACGTGGCTGGGCACAGCTTGGTTCTCTGTGTGCAGAGGGAGAAGGTCTGGGGGGTGGGCGTGGCAGGGCTGACCCAGTGTGATCAGAGGGCAGACTGCTGCCCGAGGGACCATTCTTGCAGAGGGAAAGCAAACAAAGGTTCTGGCCACTTTTGGGTTTAATGGTCCCTTGGGACTTATTTGGTGAAATAAGAATGTTAACTCCAGAACCCTGGCTCTCTCCCAGCCCAAGTCATTAGAGGCAGCCCATCCCTGAGGCCACTACCTCAGGACACGGAGCAGTCTTCTCAGTAGCCGTGGGGGACAAGTTCCAAGACACCCTATGGATACCAAAATCCAAGGACTCGTGGACTGTGCAAGCAAAATATTTGCATATAACCTGTACACATCCTCCTGTACACTTTAAATAATCTCTAGATTATTTATAATAGCTAACACGATTTATATCCAGTGCAAATTGTTGTTACATTGTATTGTTTAGGGAATAATGACAAGAAGCCTGTTCACGTTCAGTACAAATATTATTTTCTAATATTTTTGAGCTGCAATTGATTGTGCAGATGCAGAACCCACCGATAAGGAGGGCCTACTGTCCCAAGGGTGACAGGAAACCACCGCTCCTCTCTTGATTCTGCTCTGCTCTTTTTTAAGGACTTGGACTTCCTTACTGCTCCACCATGAAGTTTGAACAGCATCAGAAAGCACTCATCTGCTCGGCGCGGTGGTCCATACCTGTAATCCCAGTGACTTGGGAAGCTGAGGCAGGAGGATCTCAAGTTTAAAGCCAGCCTCAGCAACTTAGCGAGACCCTAAGCAACTTAGCAAGACCCTGTCTCAAAAATAAAATAAATAAAGTAAAATAAAGCACTCTCTCTGACTTCTTCCAAACACTGGGAAGAAATGGGACGGAGCAACAGACTTTAGCTGGCCCTTCAATCTTCTTTCCTGGGAGAAAGAAGGGTCCTCAGGAAACACTTGTTCCTGGAATACAGTCCAGAAAATGTTAACACTGGTTACTTGATCTTTACAGAACAGGTCTCAAGTGCTATCTCACCTTCTCCCAGCCTCAGCTGTCTCTGGGACTCTTGGTTTCCGTTTCTACCTGACTCAGGGATGTGGCTCTGCTGGCCACTTCCGGTGTCACCTGAGTGCCCAGCCTCAAGGATTAGGGCATGAGCTTTGCAGAGGCTGCCAAGGGAGCAAAATGACACGGGGTAGTGAGAGAGAGTGCAGAGCAGCGGCTTGGTTGAACGGCTGCTGAAAGAAAGTACACAGCAATTTAACCGTGTTGTAGCCCTTAGAGGCTCCATTTTTGAATAGTATTTGGAGTAGGCCTAAATTCCAGTTTATGAAGAATAAAGAACAACGAACTGTGTTTCATACTGCCAGATGAACTGACCCTTAGCAACAGCCAATCGGGAGCGGACAAGCCAATTCCTAACATTCCAGGAACGTACCAAACTGTATATGGTAGAAGCCATAGACAGAGGGTACCATGGCTGATAGAAATATATCATACATGCTAGAAGATCAACCAATCGTGTATTCTACTTTGTTTGAATTTCCCGCTTCGCCGTGAAACCCTATAAAAGTACCGCTGTACTAGGGCTCTGGGCTCTCCCTGGATCCGCTGCATAGGTGACAGTGACGGAGGGAGCGCAGGCTCAGGTCTGCATTAAACTTGTGTGTTTGCATCGGATTCGGCTCCTTGGTGGTCTTTGGGGACTCAAGACTCCGGCATAACAGTAGGAGGGCAGGAGAGCAAACTCCTCTGACAAGAAGAGGGAGGGGACAAGGAGCCGGGTGTGTGCGTTTATTCTCCACCTTCTTCCTCAAAGGCCATTCTAAGGCACAACGTTTCCATAAAGCTAGGGCAGAGATGGCCTGCTTCACCGAGTGGGTGGCCTGCGTCTTTGTGAAGAGGCCTGTGTGGCTTCCCATGATTCTCTGCCTGTTTCCCACTCCTCTCACCCTCCTGAAAAGTGGTGCTCAGCACCAATGCTTCACCTCAGACCTCTTGCACAGAACCTGGGCGAAAGAAGCAGGGATAGGAACAACTAAAAGTTCTTCAGCACTTGCCCTGTGCCGGATCCGGCTAAGCACGTCTCATACACAAGCTCATCTAACCTTTTCAACATTATCAGGTGGACACTGTGGCTGCCACACTTTAGTAATGAGAAAACTGGGACCCAGACTCCTGCAGCTCACATGTAGGGAAGCATCATGCACAGTACCTGACACAGGAGCTGGGTCATAAATGAATGCATTCTTTTTTTTTTTTTTTTTTTTTTGGTATTGGAAATGGAAGCTAGAGGTGCTTAACCACTGAACCACATCTCCAGCCCTTTTTATTTTTTTAAATTTGAGATAGGATCTCGCTAAGTTGCTTAGGGCCTTGCTAAGTAGCTGAGGCTGGTCTCGAACTTGCAGTCACCTCCTGAGTCACTGGGATTATAGGCGTGGGCGACCACATCCAGCCATGAATGCATTTCATGATAGCACCTTTTTTTCTATGGTGTTCTTCCAAATGGGTCATTGAATACAATCAGCTAATGGGACAAAATGAATACAATAGAACTCTAGCTCTGTCATTTGTGTCTGGAATGGACTTGACAGCAAACTTTTTCCAACTATAGTATGGTAATGATGAGCTCTTGCTACATGTAACTCATGCCTATTATTAACTGGTAGATTATTATATTCCCATCAGTGAATGTATAAATAAGTGAACCTTCCTACAGCTACCATGCTTTCCTCCACCACAAAAAAAAAAAAAAAAAAATGCCCCTTGTGATGGAGCAATTCCAGAGAACATGCAGGGCAAAGATCCACGTAATGCCTCTTAGAGGTGAGCAAATTTCTCCTTGTGACCCAGGACAAATAAGCAGTCAATAATCTCACTGTAACTGCAGATGGAAAATAGCTGCATTTGAACTTGAACAAGGGGCTCTAGTCGTGGCTCAGGGGTTGGAGCACTTGCCTGGCGTATGATGCCGGTTTGGTGGAAGTCGGGTTCATGTCCCCCGGAGATAAAGAATGAAACCGAGGAACACCAAGCAGCATAGGAGACAGACTTTATTGTATAGAAAGAAAAGCACGGGGAAAGAAGCAGACCTCCCCCAGAGTGGGAGAAGGGGACAGAGCCAAAGAGACAGCTAGGTTTGCCCTTTTTATAGGAAGTTCACCCTTCAATTGGTCATCTTCTGCCTTCCCCCAAACCTAGGACATGGGGGTGGGAAATTCTGGTTGGGTCCAGCCTTGGGTTTGCACCTCTGGCATCAATAGAAAGAATGTGGTGGCTGCCTTAGGAGAAGGGACTGTCTGCATCTGGAACCGCCTTGCCAGACCCTTCGGACTAGCATTGGGGATGTCAAATTGGTCTTAAAAGAAAAAGAACCGGTTTTCCCTTGATTAACTAACATTCTAGCTACTCTGACTGCCTAACTTTTTCCCCCTGTCTCACTCTCACCAGGACCCAGATTCAAACCCCAGCATCACATACACAACTAAGCATCAGAGAAACAAAATCCAGATGAAAAAGAAAGAAATAAAAGTGAACTCAAGCTAAACAGCTGGACTATCTCCCTGGGAACAGCATCACATCTCAAAGATGACCTGACTCCAGCAGCCACAGAAACACGTTTGTAACTGACACAGCTGTAGGGGTAAGAGAATCACCTGACTCTCTGAAACTGCAGTGATCAATCTTTGTGAGAAATCCAGGTTTCCCCACTTTGTTCATGTAACTATTATGCTAGATCTTTAGAAACCAGAGGACCTGGGCCTTCTTCCTCCTTTAAAAAAATTTTTTGTTAAAATCGCTTACATGTGTCAGAAGCTATACATCGCGGACACAAAGGCATGATGCCCTCAAGGCTGTGACTTTGAGCAGAAAACAAAGGTGGCTTGGAGATGTTGAGGTCCCCTCTCTGCATCAACTGGGTGCAATCTCTGTAAGCGTCTCTTAGAAAGTGAACTCATCCTTTGACCTCTTGTTTTTTCAAGCATCTCCTTGGACCTCTCACATCAGACATACCTGGTTTTCAGAGTTCTGAATCACACCTCTGGGGGTGGGGGACTCAGAATCTGCACCATGCAGCAGCTCTCTGGACAACTCATCTGATCACTAATGTCTGGAAGATTCTTTAGCCCCCAGAGACCACCTTACCTGTGTCCTACACAGGTGCAACAGATGGAGTGGCGTCCACTGCAGTATTTCTGCAGGAAACCCAGGTAGGACTGGGCTAGTCCCACAGCCTCTGGAGTAGCAATTTTGGGTGATGGAGGGTGGCAGTGGGGACTGCAGAGGAAAGTGCCAAATCTTCAGAGAAACCGTGGGCCAACTGGCAGCGCTGGCACCTTCTTGCTTCTTCCCCTGGGACTCTTCCTTATATGGACACACCAGGTGCTGCTGCTCCGCCTTAGTTAAACAGTGACTTCTACGTCAGGCCCTGGCACTTAAGACAGAAACAGACCAAGAGAATATTAGGTTTTCACAGCAAGACCTCCCAGGTCCTCCTACCCACCTGACCCTATCCCCAGACCTCCCAGGTCCTCTACCCACCTTGCCCTGTCCCCACCTGACCCTATATCACTGCTGGATGCTTCTAGATACTGATTTCTTGACTACCTTGATTGTAGTTTCCATTATTTCCAGACTTTTCTTTACTTTTATTCTGCTTGAGGAAATTGATGTTTTTGCAAAGCCCATTGAGGAGCTAAGAGGAAGTGCAGGAAGTGACTCCAGGAAGCAGCCTTCCTGCATGCCACCTTCTCGTGTGGGAAGCACATTGGCCATGTCCTCCCTTCAAGAGCGGTCACTCCAGGCAGATCGTGGCATGCGTCCTTCCAACCGGAGCGGGCATCCTCCTTCTGCAAATAGATTGCAAGACTCATTAGCCTCTGGGTCTAATGAGACCTGGGGACGGTCTTGCGTCACCTCTGCTTGATGGGTCAGGGAGCAACAGATGAGGCATTAAAAAGTCCAGGCTTCCTGATTCCAGAACCCTGATGTTGGAGTTCACCAGTGGTTATCAGAGATACTGATAAATTCAGTAAAGCAGGAAAAAGATATGGAAATCACCAGAAACTAAGACTGGTCCGTCTCCAAACTAGGATAGGTGGGAGGAGATGGAGTTTGGAACATGGAAGGAAGAATTGGAGTGCCTGTGAGGAGATGTGGCTCAGACCAACCTGGCGACAGCATAAGGGTGAGTGGAGGTCACTGGCTGGAGCAGAAGTGGGTTTCAATCTCATTCCACAAGTTCAAGGTTTACCGTCTGGGCAAGTCCCTTCCCTGCTGAGTTTTAGTTCACTAATCTGTGACGTGAGGTTTATGATGCTTGCCCTGTCTGCCTCACATTTGTTTAGTGGGACACCCGGGGACGCACTCTGTTAGAACTTTCACTATAAATGCGGTAAACAACACACACACACACACACACACACACACTATTACATAAATATGGTCAATGAATAAGTATGCGTATATTTGTGGTTCCTGCTTGAACTAATTTTACTAATAGGGTATGCAATCAAAAACATTTGGAAACTTTCATATCAGAAAAAAAGGTGAGAAAATGCCTTGGCAGGCCCCACCCACATGAGCCTATATTGAGACAGAGCCTCAAGGAAAATAATTGGGTGTTTCACAGCATTTCCCAAGGGCAGGAGCCCTTGGTCCTAGAGCAGTCTTTGGGAGTATGGAGTTCAAACGGAAATATCTCTCTCGAGAGTGCTTGGTGACAGGAGACAAGTCTCTTTGGGTGATACTGTGCTGTAATGGCGGTGTAGGTGAGGAAGACCTGTTCACAAATCCAAGGCGCTGTTCGCTTTTGTGTTTCTTTGTCTCTTTGGTGTTCTTCCTCTCCACTCCTCTGTGCTTTTAGGAAACCAGATTCTCAATGACTTGTGTTTTTCAGAGAATTCCAGTAGGTAACCCTTAGCACTAAATTCCCAATGGGACTTCCTGCTCTGAAGAAATGCCCTTCGCTTCATATCCTGCTCTGAGATGTGGCCCTTGGGTCTCCCAGTGGGACCCGGCATGGCCACCACTTCAACTGATGCTTGTCTCCTTCCCTGCATGTGACGGCAGCTGTGTCACTGAGGCCGAGAGGGCTTCACAGTCACTCTCTGTGTCTAACAAATGTGCAGATCCTGCACCCACCCCTGCTCTTTAATGCAGTGGTTGTCCTTGGTGCAGCTTCTCCCTGGACCCCACTGCTGACATATTCTGCTCTGTGTCCTATGGAAATGACAAAGAGATAGCTCTTTCTTGTACTCTCCTCTGAGCCGTAAGAAGATCAGGGGCAGACAAGAGTCAGGGTCCTCACCCTCACCTTAGGAACCATGACTGGTCCTTGAACCACCCTACCCTCCCTTGGAAAGACTTCTGTCTTGGGACACTCTTCACTCATGGAAATGCACCCTGGGAGCTCCCCTTCCCAGCCCCCAGTGATGATTCCAGTTACCCAGCTCTTCCCCTACCTCGTGTCCTGCTCCTCTCCTCCCAGTCCTCCATTCTGCCTACCTCCCTCTCTGCTCCTTCACCATTCCTTCACAAAGAACGTCCTGTGCCACCTTCAGTATCAGGCATTGTGCTGGGCTCCGGACACACGGCTGTAGGCCTGGTGGGCACAGCGAGTGCTGTTGCCTAGAGTCTAACGGGAGACGCACACACAACCAGGAACCACAAAACAGCCTGATGGTTTCACTTGGATCAGTGCTGTGAAGGGGGTGCGAGGGGTGGGGGTGGCAAGGAAAGCCCACCTCAGTAGAGGGGTCATGAGAGGGCTCCCTAAGGGGTACAGGCTGCGGGGGGGGCAGTCAGGAGGAGAGCACGGTGTGGGGAGAGTGGGGGAAAATACAAATCCCAGAAAGAGTTTGATGAATTTTCCCAAAGTAAAAGCCAAAAAACCAGTACCCACACCATGAACCAGCATTACCGGTATAGGAAGCTCTCTTTCCCCCACAGCTCCCCACAGGGCACCCACGACGTAACATGTCCTTGATCTGTTTGATTTTGATAAGCCTCATTCCCTTTTTCTTTATAAGAAAACAAACCCAGTGTTGATTTATGGGATTAAGTCAAATGTTCAAGTAAAATATAACAATGGGCACTATGTGGCAGGGTACAGAGTGCCTGACTGGATCATCTACCAGATTTCCCTGTTGTTACATTCCCCTGGGAGCAGAACTAGCAAAATCAACAAAGTGAGGTGATTTTTGTTATTGCAAAAACTGGGTAATGAGATGCTGGACTCACCCAGCCCGCGTTTGCTGAGCTGTGGACTGCACTCTGGATGGGTAGGAACACCCAAGTCGGATACAGGTCCCTTCCTCCACAGTTCCTTCTTGTGTCTTGGGGACAGGACCCCAACAATAGCCAGGGTTTCCAATCCCACACACAGACAAGAATGTGCAGTGTGTGTGCATAGTGGGGCAGCAGGAAGGGTAGAGGTGTGAGGGACAGAAGGATCCCAGGGGTGATTTAAAAATTACTTGGCAGCTAATATCTCTTTTGTCTTATTTTCTGAACCCATCCATACACAAAACATCCCATTTCAGTCCCTGGAGCCACAGCTGCCTGTGAGAGAGTCTGACCCAGCCTTCATACTCACGTTGCTGGGAAGCATGGGGATATCTTCTGGGTGTCCACACAGCGTCTGTGCCCAGTGGGACACTCTGACCTCTCTAAGGATGATCTGCCTTGCCCAACGTGAAGGGCTCTTGCTTGACCGCGTTGTGTTGTCACTGGCCCTAGCTCTCCCTAATTTCCTGCGGGGAGCCCTCTTTCTGGGCAGATCACTCCTGCAGTTATGTGCCTCTGAAGGGAGGTGTTTCTCATTCAAACTCCCTCTCATGTGATCGCTCTGTTTCTCTTTCACCTCATAACCCCTTTCCTTTCTCTTTCTTTCTCCCCAACGTTCATCTCTCAGGCATTGGTTTTTCTGTGGGGTGACCTTCCAAACCTGGGTTTGGTAAGTTTAACCTATCCTGCATTTTTGGACATTTAGATTATGTCTAACTTTTCACCACTACCAATCCTTGTATGTGATTCTTTTCCAAAGGTGATGACGTGCCGGTAAGCCCAGCAACTTGGGTGGCAGAGGTAGAGGATCACTCGTTCAAAGCCAGCCTCAGCAACTTTGCAAGAATTCAAGCAACTGAGTGAGACCCTGTCTCAAAATAAAAAATTAAAAGGGCCAGTGATGTGGCTCGGTGGTTCACATTTCTTATGATAAATTCCTAGAAGTGAATTTACCAGGTGAAGAGCCATGAACACTGTAAAGAACTTTAATTTTTGTTGCTAAGTTGCTCTTCCAAAAGACAGTACCTGCCTGCCCTTCCAACAGTGTATAGTATAGAGGCCTCTCATCCTTAGAGCAGTTTTACATTATAGTACAGTGGAGTACATTATAGTAGTTTTACATCAGGTGGAAAGATGGAGCACTAGAGAGTAGAGAAGGAGCTCCAGACCCTCAGAGGAGCCTATGGGTTCTCAAGCCACCTGGCCAGGACCTCTCCTTCAGGTGGCATCTTCCCCCATGCCATGTGCCCAGGTCCTAGGCACAGGGCTAATTAATAGTCCCTGAGCACATCGTATACTGCCATGTTCCTATCACTTAATTTATATTCCTCCTTTATCTAGAATGTCTCACCACCTCTCCTCTGCCCAGTCAAACCCTAGTCACCTATCAAGGAAGGCCCTATTCAAATAGCACTGCTGTGTTTACCAGGGGCCAATGTTCAGTAAATATTAGCAGTTGTCCCTGAGATTATTACTTCTTCATGGAATATTAGGTGTAGGCCCTGGGTAAACTTCTCATATCTCTCTCTCTCTCTCTCTCTCTCTCACACACACACACACACATAGAGAGAGAGTATGTGTGTGTGTATAAGGGAGAAAAAGAGAATCAATTTTGTTTAGTTTTTCACATGGCTTTCATTGCTCTGACACTTAGTTGTGTATGTGGTGCTAGGGTTTGAATGTAGGTCCTCGCTCATGCCAGGCAAGTGCTCCTACCACTGAGCCACTGCTCAGCCCCAACATATGTCATTTAACTTAATCCTTATAACCCTTCAAAAGAGAGGTTATTGTCCCCATTTTGCACACAGGGAGTGTGCCTTTGAAGGTTATATAACATATCCAAGGGTGGGAGCGTGGGCTCAGCAGTTACGGTGCTTGATTTACATTTGCAAGGATGCAGGTTTAAACCCCAGCACCACGTGCACAACAGCGTCAGAGCAATGAAAGCCACATGAAAAATGAAATAAACTGATTCTCTCTTTTCCTCTCTCTCTCTCACTGTCCCTCTCTCTTAAAAAAAAATAATGTATCCAAGATCACATGGCTGGAAGTAGCCCACAAGGATTTAAACTCAATCCAATCTGACTTCAGAGCCTGGGTTTCTATCCTCTATGAAACTTCCCTCCACCTTTCTGTGCTATACAATACCTCACTTGCTCACTTAAGCTATTATATGCTTGATCATTTCCCAACTGTCTATGAGCTACTTACACAGCAAGGGTAATGTATCCTCTATCTCCCACACACCTAGCAGATACATGGGCCAAGGTAGGTGCTCAATAAATCCGTGTGGCATTTAGTGCAGTTCATAAATCAAGTGGATTACTTGAGTGTTGAAGAGGCAGACCATTAATTTATCTTGGACCGTAATAATTATTTTACCTAGGCAAATGAGCTATAAGTTAGAGAGTGTCCTCTGACTAGAATGTGGAACTGCCGGTGAAGGCCCATGAGAGAGCCCTGCTAGAGGGACGAGGGATTAAGCCAGTTGACCTCCAGAAAGATGAGCCGTGTGGGTCCTCGTGGCCTATGTGATGCATAGATCTTGTCTTGCTCTTAACTCAAATAAATAAATGAAGAAAAAAAATCTTCACCTATTTCAGAAGTGCATTATAAATACTCAGGTTTTCAAGTCAAACTGTCCCCGTCCCACCACTTCCTTATTGTGGATTTCTGGACGAGTTACTTAACTCCAAGTCTGTTTCCTCAACACCAAAATTTACCAGGTGTCCCACAAATGAAGAAGCCAACAGCAGCTGTATTATTTAACGCTGAGTCTGGTACGTAATAAGTGTCCAGGAGGGGATGGCTATTCTTTAGTAAATGGGACTTAGCACCCGGCCAGTGAGGTGTAGGGGCAGGGTTAGGAGGGAGGCTGGGGCTCCTGGGGTGGGAACCAAGCACTCTTACGGGCACGGTGAAGGAGACAACCCGGGAAAGTGAAGTAGGGCTTCTTGCATGCCGCTGCACCCCTCATGCTGCGCTCCTTTGGACCAGAACCAGATCCTGCCCTGGGACTATTGTGCTGCTATAACAGGACATCTATAGCCTGGGTAACTTAGAGACAACAGAAGTTGATTCGGTTCATGGTTCTGGCATCTGGAAAATCCAATAGCAAGGTGCCAGCACAAGGAGAGGGCGCTCACACTGCATCACGCCGTGGGGGAAGGCAGAAGGACCCGAGGGTGCACTAGTGAGCGGGCCACATTCCACTCTCACAGTAACCACCCCGTCCCCACAGCAGTGGCATCAATCCATTTAGCAGGCCCCACCTCCCACTCTGATGCACTGGGGATAAAGTTTCCAACGCACAACTTTAGGAGGCACTTCCAATCTGTACTGAATTGAGCAGCAGGCTATGGGGTTGTTCTTACTACTTCCTTCTTTGATCACATCCCCTAATCAACACTTTGTGGGCAATTTGAGACAAGAGGGCCTAGGTCTACAAGGCTTGGGTGGGTGGGTGGAGCTTGGAGCAGGCGATCCTCCCATTGTCATCCTCTAGCTAACTTGACAAGCTTGTGAAAAGCCCTTGCTTCTCCTAAAAGGTGATGGATGTGTGGGGTAGGGACAGGCACATCAGTGGTGTTCAGAGTTGCTGCAGAAGGGCTTGAAGGCAAAAGAAGAGTCTTGGGCACACAGGTGGGGAGAAGTTTCACTTGGAAAAAAAAGTCAAAGTGACTTGTGGGGGTGAGTGGTGGACTTTGGGGAAGAAGAGGCAGGATGCCGAGGACACAGGGTTGGCCAGCAGGGACCGGTGGCTATGCCAGCACAGTCCACAGAGGGCTGCAACATGATGGCTTCGGTTTTGAGTCAGTCACCACAAGAGATGCTCTAGGTCCCAATGGAGAACCCCCCAGGTCCCTTAACGAAATGATCTTGGAGGTCCATGGTGGGCCAGTGCAGCTTCTCCCTGTGCACCCCTGGGTTCCTGTCTATGTCCCCCGCTGTGATGAGCAAGAACTCAAACAGAAAGAGATGTCTGGGCTCATTTGGGAGGACAGAAAGAAAGGGCTGCCCTGTTGAGACGGTCTCCATCTGCAGCCAGGCTTGGGGGTGACAAACGGAACTCCACCAGGGCAGTTGAGTGAATCGTCAAGAAAAGAGGACTTGGGTGCAGAAAGAAGGGGAAACTCTGAGGCCTGAACCAGCAAAGGGGCTACTGGGGCTGCTGGGGCTGCTGCTCACTGACACATTTTCCATGAAGGAAGGACTACCAAGTACCACTGCGTGTGAGCAATACCTAGATGGGCCCCACGAGGACGAGGACGGCTGCCATCTAGCTCGGGGACACCTGCTGTGATTACACAAAGCCAGCACGAGTGGTCCAAGGAATATCTATGCCTCCTGAAAAGCCAGGGCCGCTGGGGAGGTTATACAAGTCTACTAATATCCATTTTTATCAGCATCAGGGCCGTACGTACATCTTGAGAGGACCATCATTAGAAAACGAAGCCAACGCAAAAAATGAGTACAGTGTGCTCCGCTGCAAACACTGCCCCTGAAGAGAACCATCAGTCTGCGTTCATTTCTCTTTCAGCTCATTATGGTAACCGTGTATGACACAAAACTTTTGATTCAATTGTACAACGACCAAGAAAAAAAAAATATTTGGGACAATTCACAAGCAGTGTTTACCATAACTACTAAAAGAAAAAAAAAAACAACTGGAAGGATCTGCTCATTCTCACATCCTCAGTGACAAGCGGATGTGTCCATCCAGGAACATGCAACTCCCAAGGGGGCTTTGGAAACCACACAGGGGCAGGAGGGCTCCTTGGAGGTGCAGGGAGTGAAGTTTGCCCACGAGTGGATGCATGGAAAGGCTCAGCAGCGGTTCACCTGGGGGGTTTTTTCAACAGTGTGGATTCCCAGCTTCACCCCAGAGATTCTGATTTAGTAATTTGGAGCTGGGGCCAGAGACTGCACAGGATGAATCCCTGGTTCACTATAGAAATCATCCCGTGCACACGGAGGCCCTGCCAGACCTTGGTGCTGGCAGAGGGTCACCTGCCTTCAACAGGTCAGGAGGGAGGGATCCCCCCTGGAAGCACCGGTCCGGGACCCAGGAAGAGCTCTTGCGTGGTATTCAGGGTCTGACCACCAGGGGTCAGAACAAACGTGTGGAGTAGATTTTAAGGGACAACATTAGCAGTCTCTGGCTGTCCGTCTCTGCAGGTAAAAGACTCCTCCTGAGATAGAGATTTAGGGTAAAGAGAGAAACGCTGAATCTTGAGGGAAACACCCTCAAGCCATTGAGATGTGGAAGACAGTTATAAAACGTAAACAATGTGCCTTTGGCTGCATGCCTGTGGCCTGTGTCCTTGGCCCACACCTTTGTAAACTGAGGAAATACACGGGCGCAGGAAAACTCCCAAGTCTCTGGAATTACAAACACGCACCACCGCAACCAGCTGGATTTCTACTTCTGCAAGAGGTGCCCAGACCAATTTTCCGTTAGGTGGTAGGAAGACTTGCAGTTTGACCCTGCCATCCGCTACCTCCCTCCATAGCCTGAATAAAACCCCAGGTGTATTCAGGACAACTACAAGTTGCCAGTTCCTCATCCAAAGTCCAGGAGGAGGCAGATTAACAACCAGCCTTGGCAAAATGCTGTGAGTGTATCACGTGCTAAAACACAAAAAATGGGGAGTACTTAAAATAATATACTCAATATGATCCCGACTATGTTATATAATGGTTCAGAAAAAAATTCTGGAAGCAAATAATGCCAAGTTGTCACAATAATTGCCTCTGTATAGGAAAATTGTAGCTGATTTTTCCCCTTGTCTTCTTTACGCATTTCTATAGATCTCTATTTCTCACAATGAGCTGGGAGCGGGGTGGGAAAAAAAGGTAAAAAAGAGAAAAATGTGCCCCCAGCAGGGAGGCATTGCCCCCACCCCAGTTTCTCCCCCAGATGGCAGTGTGGAGTAGGGGCTGTGACGCTGAGTGTCAAACCTGCTTGCCTAGATTTAAAATGTCTGTGTGCAGATGAAAGCAAAACACACCCTCTTGCTAACCACCATTGCGAGTGGATTCTGAGCGCTGCATTGCTAGTGAGGGCTGCCTGTTGTGTGGGGTGTATTTCCCAAGACTCCCAGGATAATTTTATCACCAAGGACACTTGCAGTTCTGTATGATCGGCTTTCCCGGTGAGATAGAGGAGAGACTGCACTCAGGCACCCGGTGAGGCTGAGGGGCCCAGGAGGCTGGCCTCCTGTGTCCTAGAGGCTGGGAGATGTCACTAGCACAGAAGGGCAACTGGAGGCTCATTGTGGAAGAAGGACGTTTGTTGGGTTCTGTGTGTCCTCAGAGCATACCGTGTGTGGTGCTCGCCTTACCCTTCAGTTCTATGAGCCTTGTCTAGGGTCCTTTGGGGACGTGCTCCATGTCCCTGGTTTCAGGTGTTTTTCAAAGGTTGTACCTATTATTAAGAGAATCTTTAGCTGAGAGACAGGAATTTTTGATGAATGTGAAGCACAATTTGAAACTTGAATGATTTTAGAGGCAGAAGATAGCCTGACATCATCTTGTCCTACTCCTTCATTTACAGAGTTAGAGCTGAAACCCAGAGGTGCTAATAATAAGTCTGGATCCAACATGGAGATTCTGCAGTCCAAGCTGTTGGCACGGGTCACTGTTGAACAGTCCTCGCTTCTTCTCCCTCACCAAAAAAGATATGTGAGAGTCCCAAACCCTCAGGACTTCCAAAGGTCTCTACAGAGGTAACCAAGTTAGTGAGGTCATCAGCATAATCCAATACCTCGGTGACTTTGGGCACAGCCATTTTACACACAGACACAAGCTTGCACGCAGAGCAATGTCATGCGAAGATTGAAGTTAATGTCACCGCACACTTCCTACCAGAAGCTAGGACAGAGGCCTGGCGTGTCCTTCCCGGCAACCTGCAGAGGCATCATGGCCCTGCCAACACCTCGATTCCAGACTGCCACCTCCGGAAGTGTGAGACAATGATTTTCTCTTGTCTAAGTCACTCACTTTGTAGGACTTTCTTACGGTCACCCTGTGAAATTCATATAAAAGGTTTGTCGGTAGAAGGATTCATAACATTGGCCCTGTTGCAGGAAGAAAATCTGGAAATTCAGTAATCTCTGCCAACCCTATGCTTCATGATCGTTACTAACTGAGCTTGGAAAATGCACAGGTGAACTAGGTCATTTGGAGCATACTTGAAAGACTGGTTGCTACCTAAGGACCCGAGAAACCGACCTGTATGGTTTGGTACATCTTGGACAAAGCCAGGCTGACCTGGCTCCACAGAAAGTGGCCGTTTCTAGACGAAAGAGAACTCAGACCAGGGCAGTGACATAAAAGCAAGATTGAACTTTTTTTTCTTTTTCTTGAATTTCAAAATCAGGTGTTATTCGGAGATCTGGAAAAGCTACCAAGTGCCACTGACTACAGAATCAATCTGGATGGGCTTAACTCAGTGACTGGGTGGAGCAGCATGAGAGACAGGAGAGAAGCTTCAGGAAGGCCGGTAGAGGATGGAGTGCAAGGAATAATTTCTTTCCCCATTTCTGTTGGGTTTTTCCCTTAAATCCCTTCAGTTCACCTCTTCAGTTTCGTTATCAGTAAGAAGCGAAGGGTAGGCCACCTTACTGTCAGATGCTGTCTGGCCAGGTCAAGTCTCGGCCAGAAGAGTTCAGGACATCTTTGCTTTCCTTCTTGAGCCTCCTGTTCCATCTGTAGCCCACAAAGTAGTGAGGGCCCCTGGGATAGAAGCAGCTCTTTCCCCAGATACCTTTGTCTCCAGAAAAGTGGTCTGGAATTCTTATCTGTTGACATATTGCCAAACACAGTGGTTTAGCTTGCAAAATTCCATATCATCACTGTGGGGGGAAAATTAAATTTGATGACTGCAAAACAACATGGAACTTGAGAGTTTATCTCCATGAAAAGGCACGTGTGCAAAACGCAGAGCAGACTCAATTCTGAGCTCAGCTGGAGGGCCTGGTATGTAAAATGGCAGATGGAATAGTTTAAACATTTTTAAATATGTGCTTTCTTCTTTTTTTTTTTTTCAATCAGTGGAACTGTTTCTTTACATCTGAATTGGAAGCCCAAATAAATAAAAAATAAGAGTGTTCAAAATGAGCTGCTCCATTAAAAATGAGCAAGAAGCTTAAATATACTTTTCTCAAAGAAGGTGTAGAGATGGCCAATACACACAAGAAAAGATGCTCAGTGTCCTGAGTCATTAGAGAAATGCACGCAAAATTACAATGAGACACACCTCACTCACATTAAGATAACTGTTAGCTGAAACACACACATGCGTGTGCATACACACACACACACGGAAAAATGTGTTATGAGGATTTGGAGAAATTAGAACATGTGTGCACTGATGACCAACATGTCAGATGGTGCAGCCAATGTGGAAAACACCTTGGCAGTTCCTCAAAAGAATAAAAATAAAAATGCCATATAACCTAGTAATTCTACTTCTGAGTATATATCCCAAAGAATTGAAAGCAGGGACTCAAATAGATATTTGCACAGTCTATGTTACTAGCACTATGATTCACAATATCTAAGAGATGAAAACAAATCTGGTGTCCATTGATAGAGGAGTGGGTAAAGAAAATATGTGATCTATCAACACAGAAGAATATTATTTAGCCCTAAAAAGGAGATTCTCACATATACTACAACATGGGTGAAGTTTTGTAGACATTATGGTGAGTGAAATAAGCCAGTCACAAAAAGGATAAATACTGTACAATTCCACTTAAATGCGGTAAATAGAGCAGTCAAGTTCATGTGCTCTGTTTAATTTTTTAATCTATTTTTTATTTCAAATAAGATGTTTTCCCCTTGCTTCTCCCCCTACCCTAGACATGTGGCCCTTGAGGCACTTCAGAGAAATCTGAAGGAAACCAGAGGTTAAACCATAGAAACTCCTGGACTCCAGGGTGCAGTGGTTCAAACTCTGGCCTTAAGGGTTCAGGACCCCCAGCAAAGCTTTCCCTGCCTGGGGTGCATTGTCATCTGGTACATGTCATCAGAAACTGAAACCATGAACTCTTCTCCACCCTGTTCCTTCCCTCTTCCTTCTATAGTTGCAAACTACCATATTTCATTTTCCCAAGTTGTAAAACAATTACAAAGAAATAAAATTTATTGTTGTGAATGTGAATTAAAAGTCTATTGCAAGACTCACCTTAGAATTTGAATAACCCGAGTCTTAAAAATAAGTCCTTCCTATTCCTGAGAAGCACTCGATCTACCCCCATTTAGGTCAATGCTCCTAGCTGGGATGGCCAAACTGACTCAGCGGGACCTCTTCAACCTTGGAGAACTGGCATCATTTAAAGCTGTTCTTTTTCCTTATTGTCCCTGAGATTGGATACGGACTATGGAACAGAGAGTGCTTTCTCATGGTTTCAAAATCTTATGTGAGAATGAAGATTCTAGAAGGTTTGACATCAAAGTTGTTTATCAAATTTTTTTTTAATTTTTACTTTTAAGGATTGAGTCTAAAGAGATAACCCGAAGACCTGGGATCTATTCATGTAAACTCTTTGGAAGAAAACTACTGTATTTGAAAAGATTTTGTAAGATAGACTGAATCTGGATTCAGCCTGCAAAATAGTCTATTACGTTTTGATGGAGACATAATGTTCAGATTTCCCAGTGGACAATGTTCCTTTTCTGAAACTTCTTTTAAACTGTGTTTTTTAATCTAGTGAAGGTGCAGGGATAACAATATAATAAGGTGCAGATAATAAGATGCAACCTTGGTTGACAGGCGGTGCTGAGCCCTTCTAAGTGTTTTATTATCTTCTTGGGTGGCAATACCGGGTGTTGGAGGGTTGTCCACATGGATAATCCCTTAAATGGAGTCTACCAGTCAGAACTTGGCTTTGGAGAGCAGTTATTTAAAGGGCGGTTACATTTCAGGGATGTAGACTTGGTATTATTTGTGAAATGTATCCTGGAATTTGTTTCTCTCTGTATATAGTTTCTCTGATTAAATGCATATTGAAATGGTAACTGGATTGGAAAGAGTTTGGATGACTTAGGTCAAGTGGGTTCAGTCAGGGGAAACTTCCACGAGGAGGGAAAACAGAAGCAATGATTCCGGAGGAAGAGAGACCTGGTTTGGCAAAGGAAGGAGAGGGGGGTGCTTTTCAGAAAGTCTGAAAGCCCATGGATAATGGGTAGGAAATGAATTTTCCCAACTCAAACAGTGTCTGAAGGTAGGTACAGTATGATCGGAGCCTTCAGGTTAATAGTACAAACCATTACAATTAATTTTATTAAGACTATAGTGTGTCGGACTGGAGCAATGGCTCAGCGGTTTAGCGCTTGCCTGGTATGCATGAGGACGCGGGTTCAAACCCCAGCACCATGTACACAATGATGTGTGGGAGCAGCGAAAGCCACGTGAAAAGCTAAATACAACATTGATTCTCTTTCTTTATCTCTCTCATTGTTCCTCTCTCTCTTAACACAAGGCCAATTCACATGCAGTTTTATGAGAGGTATGCAAAAAAGAAGGAGGAGAAAGAAGAAACAACCAGATAGGCCTTGCAGAACAAAACCTGCATCTTTTTTTCTTAGACATCACAATGGTAGGTTGTTCCCTCCATTTGTTTCAAAAATTTCAGTACATGTTCCTCCAGGAGGAAAAGACTATTATATTTGTTTTCAGATCAAACCTATAGAGGACATAGGTGTTAAGCAGAGGCTTTGAGTTCAAGAAAACCCAATTTTTAATCATTTTAGGTATTTGATTAACTTTACATCCTTATAACAATCACTCAACTTTTCTATAAAAGAGATAATTTTGTACAATCATAAATCTTAATGGAAACTTTCATTAGTGTACTTTGGCTGTATGCTGTCAGGAATGGTACATTCCCACGTGGGAATCGTGCATCGTCATTCACACACGAACAGAACATTTGACAACAGTGTGAAGTGTTCATGGTACACTGTGGAGTAAAAGAAAAAAATCAAGATTGTGTACACAACACAATCTAAATAATTCTGTCTGAAAAAAACACACAATCAGGTGAACCCATGAAAGTTATGTTCTATAAGGAAGATTGGACAGAAATATTTCAACAGGCAAGCCCTAATTCTCTGAAAGGTAGCATTAGGAGTAACTTACTTTCTTCTATAGTTTTTGCAATAGTTTTCAAATTGTCCATAAAGCATATATGCTACCCTTTAAAATTAAAATAAAAAATTGCCACTAGGGAAAATAGAATGGCAGTCTACCAACATTAAATAATTTCCAGATGGTTCAGCCATTCTATTTCCGGGTGTATATGCCAAAGAATTAAAAGCAGGGACTCAAAGATGTTTGCACACAAGTTCACAGCAGCCTTGTCCACAACAGCCAGTGGTGGATGCAACTCCGGTGTGGATAACCTCTGGCTTCCTTCCCCTCCTGCAGCTCCTGCATCCAGAGGTTGACTGGGGACAGGTTCTGCTGCTCAGTTGTCCCCAAAGCTCTTCCCTACTGGCTCTTACCAAGCAGCTCAGCCCGGTTGTTGAGGCTTTCAGTGATTTGACCCACCACCTTCCATATAATCAACTAACCATGTCATCTTGTCTGGATAAACTTGTTTACCATAGTGGATAAACAAGATGTGGTATATGGATAGTGAATGGTATTCAGAAAGGGAAATAATCCTGAGAAATGGCTCTAACATGGACGAAGCTTGAAGATATGATGAGAACAGAAATAAGTAAGTCACAAAAAGGCAACTATTATGTGATTCCACTCACATGACACACCTAGAGGAGTCCAAATGATAGAGTGGGATGGTGGTTGACAACAAGGGCTGGGGACAAGGGGAGTTAATATTTAATGGTATTTGGCTTTCGTTCTACCAGATAAAGAACATTCAGGGCTTGAACGGTGGTGATGATTACACAACCACATGACTGTCCCTAATGCCACCGAGCTGTATGTGCACTCAATTAGGGTTAAAATTGTAAATTTAAGCCAGGCACAGTGTTACCTGCCTGTAATCCCAGCAACTTGGGAGGCTGAGGCAGGAGGATCGCAAGTTCAAAGCCGGTCTCAGCCTCTTAGCAAGGCCTCCACCTTCATGGCTAAGGAGACAAGACTGAGAGGAATGCTTTGCCCCGTGTCCTCGAGCTGGTAGAGGCCTGTATGGAGCTCAGGTATATCTGATGCACATCACTGCCCCTTCATACCACAAATGAAAGATACGGGAAGGAATGGTGAGATAGGAGAAGAAACCAGTGTGGATGAGGAGAAAGTAGAAAGGAGGGGGGAACCAGCAGACAAGATGAGACTTGAAGCTGCAAACAAAAGCAAACTTTTAAATAAGGCCCTGAGTCTGCATTGAACTTTTGACAATTACGGTTTGTCAGCATGGTAACTGATTCATAATTATTTTATGGGAGTTTAGCAACTCTATATGTAACCAGCTCAGAGCGCTCGCAGAGCTGTTAATCCTGAATGTTTATTACCCACCATTCAATAAATAGCTTAATAAATCTAAAGAAGTCCAATTTACGGGGATGGTTATGGCATGCTATTCAAATTCCAAGCAAATGCAATAAAAAACCCGTCTATTGAGGGTAAAGCAGTTTTTTTAATTTGATATTGGAGAATGGCTGAAGCTGATTGCTCCTGGTCTAGGCCGCAGGGGTCGGAGGCTGTCATTGGGTTGCTGTCTCTCAAGGAGATGGAGGGAGACTGAGGCACAGACTCATCATCTTCCACCTTGCCTCGGTATCTGGGTTCCTGGAGACAGCGACATCTCAGGGCTCACCTGGGACCCCGCTACGGTTGAGAATGCCATAGCCAAGCATGAGTAGACATTGGGTGTTTTCTAGAAGGTGAGTAATTCGGAAACAGCCAGAAGCAAAGATTTTCTTCTCTTCTCTTAAAGGTCACGGACATCTCTCCTCACTGCCAGGAGCTTAACGCTGCCACAGAGGGTTGTAAGTAGAATCAGAGAAAAGGAGGAAACCCTGCATACCCACCTGTGCACACCCACATACTCAGGGGTATCATATTCCCCTCTTCCCCAAGTTCAGTTCTAGTGAAGGAAAAGACATTGATTCAGATAACCCTCATGCAAGGAGGTAAATGCTAAGCTGGTATTTTTGAAGAAATGTTTTGGGTATACAGTGAAGGAAAACCATTTACCTTGAGTTGGATCGGGGTGTGTTTAGGTCAGTCTTCTTGCAGCATTGATATTCGAACTAGAGCTTAAAAGAAGGGTGAGTAGACGTTCATGACCAAGAAAACAGGGGCAAGTGCCTCAGATAAAGTCACCAGCTGAGACAAAAAAAAAAAGAAAAAAAGGAAGAGGATTCTCTCACTTGCCATGTGCCAGACACGAGGGGCCCTGTGAGTACTGCAGTCCTAGACAGAGCCTCTGATCTCAGGGTTTGCAGCCAAACAGGTGGGGACAGATACACACCTGTGTGAATTAGGCGGCCTTAGGAAATGGAGATGGCTGTGTCCCTGCAGCGTGGGTGGCAGGGTGCTGGACATGATGTTGTAAAGATACACGCTCAACGCATCATAGAGGGTCTTTAATGTGGTGCTAAGGCCTCTGTAGTTTTTCAAGTGGGAAAACATTATCAGATTTTTGTTTTAAAACTAAAGCAAGAACGAAAACCACGTGAAGAATACATTAGATGGAAAGAGACTGGATGTCAGGAAAGCAATTAGAACGCTATTACTGTAACCTAAGAAGCAAGATGATGAGAGTAGACGCATCCCATATCCATGGGAATGAAGGCCAGGAGAGACATCTGAGAGGCACTTCAGAGAAAGACACAAGACTTGGTGGCAAGGACAGTGGGCAAGAGAGAGGCAAGGACAGTGCCAGCTGCAGAGCACGTGACTGGGGAAATGTTTACACCAGTCTTGCTTTTTTAAAAAAATTTCGAACAAAAAAATTATTTCTCACATTTGTTGAGGTTGAGAGGTCCAAGATCATGGCAGCAGCAGATTCAGGGTCTGGTGAGGCCCTGATGTTCATAGTTAGTACCTCTCCTGTGTCTGCCCTTGGTGGGAGAGGAAAGCAACTCTCCAGGGCCTGGTGTGTATGTGTGTGTGTGTGTGTGTGTGTGTGTGTGTGTTCTCTTTTTGTCTTGGTGCGTTATAGTGTATGTAGTGATGGGATTTGTCACATATTCATACATGCACATAAAATAATAATTACACCATTCTTAATAAGGAATACGGAGGAAGCGGGGTTAAAGGCCAAGTATGCGGTGAATTTGAGGTATCCGTGGACAGGTAGTAAGTTGGTAGTTAGTAATGTCACCTTGGAACTCATAGATAAGTCTGGGCCGGGACTCATGATGAGAGAATCTTTAATCTACATGTTTACATTGAAGCCCTGGGACCATATGAGGCCACTCAGAGTAAAAATGGAGAAGGTGACTCAGCCACATTGAAGAGAGTCCCACAGCAGGGGACAAGGGAGGAGACTGAGGATGAGCTCTCAAGGAAAATGTGTCCCAGAATTAAGGGAGGAGATAGAAGGATAAAGGGGCTTAACTGGGTAAATACTGCCTAAAGGCTGACCAAAACCAGGGAGAGAGAAAAGGGGCCACTTAATAACTTTTCAGTAAGAAGGCTGATGGAGGTGCTGGGTTCTGGCATTTTGTTGATGTGATAGGGCGAGAAGGCATTATATAAAAGGTCACAAGAGACCAAAGGTCCAGAAAGTACCAAAAGAACACATCAAAACACGCTGAAGAAGTATTTCAGCAAAGAAGGACTTGGGCTAGTTGGATGATACACTCCTGGGATAGTTGGATGATACATTCACCCACTCAGTAAGTATTCTTTGACTTCCTTGCACACTTGAAGCATTTAGCTGAGGGTCATTAGGGTCTAGTGTGCTGATGCACACCCGTAATCCCAGCAATGAGGAAGACTGAGGCAGAAGGATCACAAGTTCAAGGCCAGCCTCAGTACCCTAGTGAGGCTCTAAGCAACTTAGCAAGACCCTGTGTCAAAATTAAAACCTCTGGGGACATGGCTGGGGACATGGCCAGAGGTTAAGCACTAATGGGTTCGATCCTCACTACAAAAAAAAAAAAAGAGTTTGCTAGGAGGAAGAGAGTTGAATTCATCCCGAAGAGAGGGAATAGCAGAGCAATAAAATGGAGGCGAAGAAAAGAATGCTTCTTGGGAATTGAAAGTAATTTGGTTTTGGTGTTTGGGGGCTATGAAGTGAGTAGGGAGGGTCAATTGATGGGGCTAAAAGGCAGAGAGGACAAGAGCAGTAATGGCTTTGGGCATCATACTAAGATGCCCAAGGCTAAGAACTTAGTCTTCACCTTATAGGCAGAGAGAAAAGACAGAACCCTAAGGGCTTGAGATAGCTTTCATTTCAATTTTGACTGATTACATTTTCCTGATTCATTTATTTCACTGATTTTTTTCAAGTTTAAGATATGCACTTGACTCTTTTATTTTTCAATATCTTTCTTTAATAATTAAGTAATGCTTTTATAGTGTCTAGTATAATTTTCATATGAGTTGTTATATTTTTTCATTGGTATCTAGGTAATAAGTAATCTTTTTAAAATTTCTTCTTTGAAGTCAGTGGAAGAGAAATTTAAAAATTAGAAAGGATTAATCTGAAATCCGATTCTTTGAGAAAACTAATAAAATAGATACACCTCTTGCAAGCCTAATTACAGCAAAAGAAAGCACAAATACAGACAAGATTAAAAATGAAAAAGGAGACATGTGCGACACTTTGAATTATATAGCAGGAGAATTCAAAACCTAGAGGAGAAAGATTAATTCCAAGAAAGACACATCCTACTAAAATTGATTTAAGAAGGAATGGGCATCGTCACTTGATCAATTTTTAAAGAAGAACTAGATAAGCTCTTTAGTGAGTTGAGTTTTTATATAATTTGAGACCAGGTAATTCCAACACAATTTAACATTTCAGATGATATAAAGAAATAGAAACCTCCCCTATAACTCCAATAACAAAACCTGAGAAAAGACAACAAAGAAGGAAAATTGTGTCTACCAATATCTCTTACTAATACAGGTGCAAAATCCTAAATGAAATATTAGCAAATAAAATCTGGCAATGATCTACAGGACAATATATTATGACAAAGTAGATATTATACATGATTCAGTATGAATATGTCAAAGCAATTCCCATAGCATATATATCATTATATCAATATACATGTTATGTTGATATTATGGTTATATCAAGAAATTTGGGGCTGGAGCAGTGGCTCAGCAGTTATGGTGCTTGCCTGGCATGTGTGAGGACCCGGGTTCAAACCCCAACACCATATACACAAGTAAGTGTTAGAGAAACAAAGGTCAGATGAAAAAATAAATAAAATTGATTCTGTCTTTCTCTCTCTCTCTCCTTGTCTCTTTGGAAAAAAAATAAAAAAAAAGAAATTTAATGTGTACACACATACACTATGCATATTACTTATAGATTATATACATATATATGCATGTGCACAATATGTATGATATTAATATGCATGATAATTTCTATATTTACATACATGTTAACCTAGGAGAGTACAATCTAAGATTGGTGAAATTTTACTAATGAAGAATAGATACTTAGAATAAATGAAACAAAACACAAACATTTGACTATAGACAAAGTAAGTTAAACCTTTATATGAACATATTAATTTAAATTGACTTTGGCATAAAGAAAAATTGCAGCAGCACTGTCAGCAAAAATGTCAGAGTAAGGACCTTCAAAAAGTCTCTCCTCCATAGCAGCAATAGTAACTCTAGCAAAAATTGTCAAAACATCCAGAAACTGGATGTTAACCCAAGGCTTACAGAAATCCAGGGCTTATTTATACAAGAAAAGAAGCTGACTTTTGATAAGAGCCATGTGCATCCTAGAATTTTTAACTTGGCCAATTCCAAACTTTCTCTTCTGCAGCTCTGCAGCAGTCAAGAAAACCAGCATTCCACATTCACACTAAAACCCAGCAACCTCGCAATCAGCAGGACAACTACTTTGAAAATAAATAAAAGAACAAATGAAGTACCAAAGGAATGGAAAAGGTACACCAGAACATACCTGTTTAACACAAAATAGAACAGGAATGGAGTAGCATAATGGAACAGACGTTCACTACATAGGAATTAAATAGCACGATGCTGGAATCAAATCTCACCTCCTGAGTAATTACACTAAATGCGAATGGATTAAATATTAAGTGCAAATTATTAAATGCTGATCAAAAGGCAGAGATTAACAGAAGAGATTTAAAAACAGTGCCATTAAATGCTGCCCACGAAAGACCCATTTTCATTTCAAAAGACAGAAATAAGCTGGAAAACAATAATCATGCAAACAGCAATGAAGAGAGCCGGAATGGCTTCCAAATATCACATAGACACTTTAACACAAGAATTGTACTAGAAATAAAGAAGGACAAAGAGAAGACCCAGTAAGTACACACAAACATGCATCTAACAACAGAACCCCAAATACATAAAGCAAAGTACAGGATGAACTGAAGGGAAAATAGAAAATTTAATAGTAGTCATAATTGTATTTGGAGTCTTCAAAACCCCATTTTTAATTATGGGTGGAATAATTTGATAGGAGATTAACACCCGGATAAAAGATCTGAGCAACACTAAAAACCAGTTCGACCTCTACAGAGCATTCCACCCAACAAGAACCGTACATTTTTTCCTAGAGTGCATATGGAATATTCTTCAGGATAGACAACCTGTAAGGCCATAAGGCAAGCCTCAATATGCTTCAAAAGACTGACATCGGACAAATTACGTTCTCTATCCATAGTGTTAAAAAATTTAACATCAACAAAGGAAATTCACAGATGCATAGAAATTAAACAACACACTCCTAAGTTGGGTCCAAGAAGAAAGCATAAGGGAAATTAGAAAAATCAAAATGAAAACAAATTTCTAAAACTTAGGAGATACGGAAAAAAAAAACAGTACCTAGAGAAAAATCACTATATTCTACATAATTTACTATATTTAAAAGGAAGAAAGGAATCAAAATAACAAGAGTAAAATAAGCAAAAAGTAAGTTGAAAATAAGGAAATAAACAACAATATTAGAGTAGAAATAATAAAAATAGAGAATAGAAAAGCAATAGAGAAAAATCAATGAAATAAAAATCGTGGTTTTGAAAAAAATCAACAAAATTTATTAACTTTTAGTAGGACTAATTGAGAGAAAAAGAAAGACTCAAATAACTAAACTGTGCATTAAAAAGGGGACACTATTACTGGACTAACATTAATTTTTTTATTTAAAGAGAGAGAGGAACAGAGAGAGAGAGAGAGAGAAAGAGAACCAATTTTATTTACTTTCATGTAGCTTTCTTTGCTCCAATACTTGTTGTGTACGTGGTGCTGGGATTTGAACCCACGTCCTTGTGCATGCCAGGCAAGCTCTGTAACTGCTGAGCCACTGCTCCAGCCCCTGGCCTTACATTAATAAGCAGAATTATAAGTGAATGCTAAGCAATTAAATAACCTAGATGAAATGGACATATATCTAGAAAGAGACACAGTATGTAAACACACCCAGGGAGAAGTAGAAAATCTGAATTGGACCTATAACAAGCTAAGAGATTGAATTTGTAATAAAAAAAAACAAAAAAACAAAACTTTTCACAAAGAAAAGCCCAGGATCAAATGGTTTTATTGAGGAATTCTTCCAAAGTTTTCTTAAAGGACCAACGCTAATTCTTCATAAACTCTCCTCAAAAATAGAAAGGAGAGAACACTCACGAAACCCTGTGTGAGACCAGGATCACCCTGATGTAGTATATCATAAGAGACACACAATGTCTTTAAGATTAATGATGGCCATTAAAGCTCACTCAAGCATCCTGCAGGAACAACTCTACATGCCACTTAGCAGTTTGATGCAAACTGGCTTGGGAATATCCAACCCTGGCAGGGGGATTTTCAGGAGACAAGACCACGCTGTGCAGATGAAAATCTCCTGAACCTTAACACAAAGCTTGACCTCCTAAAAAGAGCTTAAACTCCTTTGATGTAGACATACTTGGTGACCGACCCAGGTGGAACACAGGTGAAAGAGAGAAGAATCCCCTGAACTCAGAATTGTCTCTAGGTGGAGCCCCTCGCAGTGAGTCAGGCGTCTGACCCTTGGCTGCATCTGCTCCGTTCCACTGGTTTGCTTCCACTTCCGTCTTGCAAGACACCAGAATAAACTGCAACCTGCTCCTGATGTGAATTGGACGAAAGGGGAGCAGTCACCTCCGGGGAGGCTGGTTAACTAGGCCATATGACAGCTGGTGACAAGGATGGGATCTGAACCCGTGAGAGCAAAGTACGGAATGAGACAAAATGTCACGAGAAAACTACAGATCCACATCCCTTATGAACAGAGACACAAAAATTCCCAACAACACTAGCAAGATGAATCCAGCATCCAAGGAAAAGGGAGACACACCACAACCACGCTGTGTTCATCCTAAGAATGAAAGGTTCCTTTTAACATACAAAAATCAAGCAATGGAGGGAAAGCCACATGATCATCACGAGAGATGCAGAAACAGCACTTGAGGAAATCCAGCATCCTCTCAAATAGCAAGTCAACATAGAAGGAAATGTCCTCAATCTGGTAAGTGGCCTCTACGAAAAATCCACATCTAATATCACTCTTAATAGCACGAGCCTGAAATCGTTCCCATGAGATCAGCAACAAGATAAGGAGTCTGTTTTCACCACTTCTGTTCAATAGGAGAGGATTGAGAGACCAAAGATGAACGCTTGCGCTTTCAGTCAACTGATTTTCAACAAGGGTGAAAGAAGAGTCTTCTCAACAGACGCCACTGGGACAAGTGGGTACCCACATGCAAAAGAACAAAGTTGTGACTCTACATAATGCTTCGGACACCAGCATTAAATCACAGTGGATCAAAGACCTGATGTGAAAGCTAAAATTACAGATATCTTAGAAGAAAATATAGATAAATCTTCAGATCCTGGATTAAGTAATACTTTTTTTTATCTATGACATCAAAAGCACAACTAATCAAAGAAATACATGAGACTTTATCAAAGCTATAAAATTTGGTTCTTCAAGGAATGCTATTAAGAAAGTAAATCAACAACATATAGAACAAGAGAAAAATGTTTGCAAAAATAGCTATGTCTAGTATCCATAGTACTAGAGAATGATTACAATCTGTCAATAAAAGACAACCTGATTTAAAAATGGGTGAAGGCTAGGGGTGTAGATCAGCATGCACAAGGCCCTGAATTCAATCCGCAGTGCTCAAATTAATTAATTAAGTTAAAAATTAAAATGGGCAAAATATTTGAACAGATATGTCTTCAAAAAGTCAATATACAAATGGCCAACAATTATAGTCAACATCATTAGTAATTAGGGAAATACAAATCAAAACCACAACAAAATACCATTTCACAGCCTTGAATTGAAGGCAGAGATAATAAAAAGGTGAGTAACGACAATTATGGGAAAATCAGAAGCCTCACATGTTGCTGGTGAGAATGTCAAATGGTGTAGTTGTTTTGGGAAACAGCTAGTTTGGCAGCTTCTCGGAAGTTAAGCAGAGTTACCAAATGACCTGGTAAGTCCATCGATAGCTGCATACCCAAGAGAACTGAAACATGTCTTTGCCCAAAAACGTGCATATGAATGTTCATAGAGCATCATGAATAACAGACCAAAGGCGGAAGCACCCAAACTTTCCATCAACTGATGAATGAATAAGTACAATATGGTACCCATGTAATGGAATATTAGCCAGCCATAAATAAGAGAAATTTTAATACATGCTACAACATGGATGAACTCTGCAAATCCACTAAGTGAATGAAGCAGACACAAAAGGCCACATATTATATGATTCATTTCTATGAAATGTCAGTAAGAGGCAAATCCATAGAGACAAAGCATATTTGTGGTTTCCAGGGAGTGGGGAAAGGGAGAAATGGGAAACAACCACTAACAGGTGTGGGCTGCCTTCAGAATTATTGTTATATTCTGAAATTAAATAGAGGAGATGGTTGCAAAGTCTTGTGAATACACTAAAAAATCAATGGACTATACACTTAAAATGTATATAATTTTATGGTATACATACATTTTATGGTGTGTGAAGTATGTGGATTGTATCTCAATGAAAATTCAGTTTATGCATTTTGGCAAAAAAGAAACAGATTCATAAAATGTTTCTAATTCAGATGGCAGTTAAGGGTTAATTTCTTTATTCTACAGAGAAATTATAAACTTATAAAAGACTAAATCACACTAAATAGAGCAAATTATATCAAAATAGGATTCATAGAAGGGCATATGCAAATGGCACAAAGTATGTTCAATTCACTGATGGTCCTAGAAATCCAGATTAAAATAACAATGAGAGACCTTTTTGTACCCACCAGACGGGCAAAAATCAAACAGAACTATCATATCTACTGCTGGCAGGAATGTGAGGGATAAAGAGTGCTTTCGTACATTGTTGGTTAGGATAGTGATATAGTTACAATATTTTGGAAGCTAGCAAGCAACACCTATCAGTATTCAAAGTCCATATATTGCTAGTCTGTGATCTAGCAATTGTACTTCTGTTAATTTATCCTATATAAATAAAATAGCTGTTTCTAAAGATACAAACAGAAATAGACATGTATATTGTTGCCAAATTGTTTATTGATGTTCATACAGAATAAATCATTGTACACTTATACTGCAGAATATTATGGGAGTGTAAAAAATAATGAATTAGAGAACTCTCAGAAGATTTAGAGGGAATTTTATGAATTTCATTGGATGAGAAAAGAAAGGCATGGAAAGCTATGTATAATACAATCCTGTTTTAATAAAATAATTAAAGCAATATGTGTACATGCGCATTTATATATATACATAAATCTGTACATGATTATATTTTTTAAGAGAGAAAGAGTGAGAAATCAATTTTATTTATTTTTTTTCATCTGGCCTTTGTTTCTCTGACACTTAGCTGTGTACGTGGTGCTGGGGTTTGAACCTGGGTCCTCGAGCAGCCCAGGCAAGTGCTGTAACCACTGAGCCACTGTTCCTGCCCCCATGATTATACTTTTAGTAGACCTAAAAAATGGGGCAGGAGAAATTGCTTTGGCAGCAGATGCTTATTGGAGGTGTCTACCACGGCCCCAGAAAGACGGAGCATCTCCCTGAAGTCCTGCTGGAGCACCCTTTATGGGGTTTGGTTTATTGGATGTTAGGGCTCCCACTTGCAAGGAACAGTGGTGACAGGCCAGCTGACTTCCTGCTCTGCTGCCACCGCTCATTCTTCCATCTTGGATTCTCCCTTCCCACAAGGCTTCTGCAGAAATAAAACACCCACACTTCTCCCACCCTTCCCTGACCCCACCCTGGGCTGAGCACACTCTTACATCCACCTGATGCTATCCATGAATTTGGAGCACAGAATCCCACAGAAACAGACAGGATCCATAAGACGCCCATGGTGACATCTTCCTTAGTATTTGTACTTGATCTTCATGTCCAGCTATCTCCTGCCCTTCCTTCCCTCCTGCCATCTACGAGTTGTCTGCCTTCATTCTCCGCTAGTCATTTTCACTGTCTAGAGCCTCAGAGTTTTCCCAGAACTCCATGTTCTCCTCCATTCCAAACCAACTGTCTTTTCCTTAAACCTAGACAAAAGATTCTCACATTGTGGGTGGATTAGTTCCTCAGAATCCCATGCGAAAAAAACTTCTCAAAATACACATTTCTGCCACTCTCTCCCATGTGTTATGACTCTGGAAAGATGAACTCTTTAAAAAAAAAAAAACATAACATTAGGCTAGGACCACGTACTGTTTCCACTCTATGGATAAGGAAACAGATTAAGTGACATTCCCGGGACCTTCTAACTCTAGAGCACCTACCGTTTGTACCCTCAGCCTTTTCGCAGATTTCACTGAGGACTCTGAGGAGGTGCATTTACCTCTCAGAGGAACCTCTGGGAGTCCAAATCCCAATAGGAGTTTTAGCATCCACTTACTCTGCAAATAATCATCAAGCTTCTAATTTGTGCAAGCCTGTTTCGTAGGTGCATGGAGTCAGGAATGAGAAGGCTCCTGGGGAGACTTGGAAATACAAAGGTGGGCGAAGCAACATCCGCCTTTGTTGTGATCACAGCAAGCGGGGGAGGTAGATCAGTTAAAAGAGGCACTTAGAATCAACCCAGTGGTGGCTGGAAGGCTCCTGAATTTATCCTACCTGGAAGCGTCTGAGAAGCCTCCCAGGGAGCAGATGTAGGAGGCCCACTGAAAGCTTGGGTCTATTTGATCCTACCTATTTCTTTCTTTTTTTCTTTTATATTTTTAATTTAAAAATTTAGTTATTGTACAATCAAAAATGCTTCCAATGAAACAGTATATGTATATATTTTTAAATTAGATTTACCCCCTAATCTCCCACCCTTACCCTTTACCCCTGCCCCCCTCCCCTTGTTCACAATACATATCTATGATTGCCCAAGATTATGTGTTACTACACCTTTGCTGGGTCTAATACATGAGAGTTAACCACTTTTCACACTGGGCAGGGTTTAGCTCCAGCCTCCACAGATGAATGAAGACATTTGACTCTTGACTCTCTGGGTTAGGCTGACTTCACTTAACATGATTTCTTCCGTCACCATCCATTTACCTTCAAAGCCTGCAATACCATTGTTTCTAATTGCTTAGTAGAACTCCATGGTATATATATATATATATATATACAACAGCTTTTGGATCCATTCATCCTATTTCTAACAGGGAGTGATCCTGTCTTTCCCTGTGAACCCTGAAAGCACGGTTTCTTGAGACCCATCACGTTTCCCACTTGACTTGGGCGCAACCCAGAGCAGAACACAATTTCCAGCTTTCAAGAGCGCTCCATGGAGCCGCCTGCCAGGGGATTTTGGCAGCAGGGTCTTCCCACACTTGCCAGCCTCAGACAGACAAAACACATGAATGAGTGGGTTTTAGAGCATTTTGAAGAAGTGAGTGTGATCCTCCAGGAGAGAACAGGATGCAAGGAAAGAATTCTGACTAGATGAAGCTGTATGCATTGGGGCATACACCAGGGAAGAGGGACGGTTCCGATTGGAAATAGAACAGAGTCAGGGTGACGCTGCAATCGAAGGTTGCTCTGGACTGAGAAAGATAAGGAAATTGGCTTGTAGGGAGTGGCAGGTGAGGGTGGGGAGGAATTGGGAAGTAGGGTAGATTTTTTTTCAGGTGAGCTTTTATAAGATCAAAAAAATCTATTTTTGATTATTTGGTCATAACTTCTCAATGACTTTCCTACATGGTAGGGACTTCATGAAGCATTTGAAGAACGCGTGAGTAGCATCAGCCACAGGGAGATGGAGAGAGAACCATGCACCCAAGAGGCGGGGATTGCCTATCTCTTCAAAGCAGAGCGGAAGCCAGGGCAAGAGGGAAGTATCCCAGGGTGAGAGGTGGAGGGGACCACAAAGCCAAAAACTGTGAAACCCCTGCCTATAGGGCCCAGAGACTTGCAAGACTTCCCTCTCTCTGTGCTTTCAACCTATAAATACTGTCCCTTTGATCTAAAGGAGAAAACGGATTGGGCCTCCAGGTCAATGCTGTTTGCTGAGTGTTTCGGAGAGGCTGCAGGACTCAGGCATGAGCAGAGAACAGGACACAGAAGCCTCCGTGGGAATACGGCAGTTCTCTTAGCCCATGAGCCAGTGTTCTCTGCTATCAAAGGGAAACATCCCCCCCACATTCCTTCCCTGACAAAGGAGATCATACAAGGCATGAGGCACAAGACTCGTCTCTGCATCAGATCTGAGGCCACGCTGTGTTTCACAAAACCAGAGAGGCAGATGAGGTGTGCGTTGAATGAATTCATCTGGGTCCAGCTGATGGGGTTGGCTGCCCCTAACTCTGCTGGCTCCTGTGGCTGCCAAGCTGCAGGTCACCTGAATGGCTCTACTGACATGCATGGGGAAGGCTCCTTGTGGCTGATCTAGGACTGCAGCAACGGGATTGTCTCAGCTGTTCATGGCGTGTTCTTCTCCTGGCATAGGACAAGCGCGAAGGGGAACAATTCAGGCTTTTCTAGCCTCAGCACATGTTGTGCCTCCTAATATCCCTTTGGCCCAAACAAGTCACATGATGAAACCTAGCATCAGAGTGGGACAATTTTGCAAAGTCACAGTGGCTTATGGAGGAGATGTAGCGAATGATGAGGCATGGGACCATTTTTTCCATCTAGCACAGCTGCTATAAACTGTAAGCTATGCAAATAAATATAAGGTCATATTACGATCCAAAGGCAACTCAATCAATGCATGCTTGTTGAATTGATTTACGTGGGCATCGGCCTGTCTCAGACCTGATTACTCTCACAAGTGTTTTCCAATTGTCCCATAGTTTTTCATAGTTAGAATGAAAGTCCGTTTAAGAACCATCTGTAAATTTTTCTTGGGCAGCTGAATCTCTCTTGCCTTCTCTCCATCTCATATTACAGCGCTATGGATGTGTATGTGTGGGGGGTGTTAGTGGTGATTTTCTGTTTCCATTTAGCTTAAGTCATCAGCGATAACTTTAACTTGGCAGTTCCATCAGGGCTCTTTCTAAATGTGCTGACATTTCAATTAAATGTCAGTGGCATCATTCTGTTTACCAGCTCGAAGATTTGTAATAGGGAATATTGGTAGTGCCAGGGACGAGAGATTTCCATTCGGTAAAATGCCAGCCAACGTCTTTTGTCTGTACTACTCCCTGGGGGTTCTTTGCATGTGGATTTTGACAGCCTGATTGGCTCTTCAAGATTTCCCTGGTGCTCTTGGTCAGGAATTTTCAAACTGCACTCTGAACTCTAATAAGGGTGCTTTCAGAGTTAGGTTATTATTAGTATTTTTTAAATTTTGTTTAGAACTTGGACTAAAACTTCTGCCCTCCCTGTTTAATCCAAGAATAGCTTGCCTGGCAGGCAATTCAGAAGCATCACTTATTACCATACATGTCTGCGTGTGAGCACACATGTGTGTGCATGTGTCTGTGTATATATCCACATATTATGGCTTTTAGTTATTCAGATCATAGACTATGGAAATAGCTCTACCACTTACTAGCTTGAAATATGACTTTGGGCCACCCTATCTAGATCTCACCTGGGAACAAAGCTTCCCGGAGTTCTGAGACATGAATGAGTTAACATGCTTGAAGCGCTCAGAGCAGTGATGAAGGGTCATTGTCATTAATACCACTTGACCAAAATAAAATGCAGATATGTCAGATGTTGAAATGCAACTGTCGTCCCTGATTGCTGGCTTAATCACTTTACAAATGTGGAAGAAGTGTCTGTGTTTATGGGGTGAATGTGATATTTCAATACATACATGCAGGTGTGCTGATCAAGTCAAGATGGTTAGCATTTCCATCTCCTTATCATTTCTTCATGCATGGAGCCTTTAAGCTCTTCTCCTCTAGATCTTTATAAACTATACCATGCTCATAAACTATACCATACTCACCCCACTGGGATGCAGGACACTAGAACTCGTTCTATTTTTTAGTACCAGTTACCATGCCTCCCTCTATTTCCCTGCCCACACCCGTACCAACTTAATAATTTTTATTAAAACGACTTCATTATTATCACCGGTTGACTTTATACAAATTTCTTCCAGTTAGGAATTATTTTTAAAAATACATTTAAAAAACTACCAATTATCTGTTTCATATATATTGAGTTGTATGTATATTTAATATATATTTGAAGGGAAAAGGTTTCTGCTGCTTACGAGTTATGAAAGGCACTGTTCTCAGCTATTTCAACATGATTCGGAGTTAGAGACTTCAAGAACAAACTCAGATATTCAGACCTGGATCTCAGCTCCGGTGGCCCCGGAGGACAAATTCCAAGCTTATTGTTTGAACTCGATGTGTTCCATAGTGGTTCCCACTAGCACATCCAGCTGGATCAAGCATTCATAAGAGCAATTGGTGATGATAATCTTCCGTGCAAATGGTAATTACCTTCCATTGACCAGGGCTGAAAATGGTCCCCTGAATAGTTGCTAAAGAACGAGAAGCCCCCAAGGTTTATGTGGCAACTACCATCAATGCTATTGTCAGCCCTAATATTCTGGTTCAGCAGAAGCCACAGGAAGACTCCGGGGGAGCCATGGCAGGCCCTGTCCCTCCACTCCTGCCTCTGTGTGGACAGAGGGCTGCAGATCACTCCCATGCATGATACTGGTCTGGTGGACCAACAAGCCCAAACAGCCGTACTTCACCTCCTCTGCTGCCAGGAGGCCACACAGAAGATGCTCTTACTCTCTGTGCTTGGAAAAAATAAAATAAAGCACAAATGGTGCCACTCCCTCACCCAAGGAGCATCGGGTAGACTCAACAGGGGGGATGTAACAGTGCCCTGTAACGAACAGAATCTTCCCATTGCACAGATGGGAACACTGAAGTCCCTCCTAGTGCCCTGGCCAGGCTTTGAATAAATGATTTCCAACTCCAAGTCCATTATGTTTTTGTTCTATCAGTCTCTATCAAGGACTGCTTCAAAGAGGTGCTGGCAAGTACCAGATGGTTTACATCATAAACTAAGCAAAGCTTCATTGATCTACATTATCATTATTTTGTCCAAGAAGTCTCAGGGAGATAGTGTCTATTGTCCTTTAGCTGTTGCCACTGTGGGGAGACAAATCCTCGCCAGACAGGGCCCCTGATGCTGTTTTAGTGACCTTGTTGTAATCAGTAGAATAGAAGTGCTTTATTCTTAACACTTCTGTTATGATTGACCACGCAGGTTGCTTTTACTATTCACTGTGAGGTATATTGCTGTAATAAACATCTTTGTGTTTAATGCCAACGTATCTTTGTGGATATATAGGGATGCAATTTATTTTTATGTATTTCTTATCATGGCAAGAAAAAAAACAACTCAATTTTGAAAATGTAGAGAGAATACAAACATTGAACTTGCTTAGAAACTTCCCTTGACTGAGCAGGAATTGGGCAGGGGTGGGAGGTTCAGGAAGGAGTTCTAAAGTATGGAAGGTCAATTGCTGAATGACAAGTGAAGACACTTTACTTTTTCCTAAGACATAGGGGTGTGGCTAAAAGAGAAAGGGAGGTGACATGTGTACACTGAGTGTGGGACAATAAATCTGAGGTCAAAGGACAGGATTGAATGGAACAGAGAGGTTAGGCAGGGACTGAAGTTGGGCCCTGGCCACTGGAGTTCCTACAGCTCTGTTGGTCTTTTGCTTGTCTGTGAAATGATTCGAAGTCTTAGAGTGCAGAGGAAGACTTTCACCTGTGGACGCAGATAGACACGGATGCTCAGCTGCCAATCCATCTGTGAAATGGGGAGAATTTTACCTACCTTACAGGAGTATTGGGATGTCTACACTTATGGGTATAAAGAATATGTGGCAGTGTTGGCACAAACTTGAATAAGCAGTAACCGCTTCGTCCCCCCAATTCCTTGGACTGGCAATTGCCTAGCTCTCTTCCATCTCTGTGCCATTGTTCTCTTATGTGTTGAGAAAATAGTATGGATAACTGAGGGCCTAGAAATTAAATCACTGGTTAATAGATTCATTAATCCATTTAGTCTACTTTTAAAAAATCACCTCCCGGCAAGAACCCAAAGGCAAATACTAGTTATTTGAGATTCAAACATTTCCCTGAGAAAAAATGATGTTGTCTAAAAAGGTTTTCTTTAAAGTGTATTTAATTCACATCTCTCCATGCCATCCAAGACTTATAGGTCAGTTTCTCCCAGCTCCCAGGGGAGGAATGGAAGGACATGAGAAATACACCTTGAAATTCTTAGATGATAAAAAAGATTAAAAATCAATAGTCTCTCTGCTTCAATTCCTTCAATTTTGTTTTCATCCCTCTTCTGTAGAAAGAAGCACAGCTGCTGAGGAATGGTGCATTTGGGGGATCTGACGTGTTTTGCCAAGGGATGTGAGAAAGTGTCCCAAGTGCCATTGCTGATTGCAGACTTCCATTGCATGAATGTTTGGCAGCGGTTGTGCTGCTGGGCCTCGGGAAAGAGAAAATTCGAGAGCTGCGCTGTGCAAAATGGTAGAACTTCAGTTCCTCAGTTGCACTAGCCATGTCCCAAGTGCCCAATAGCCACCCCCACTAATGGCTGCCTCACTGGGTGGTGCAGGTAGAGAAGGTTTCCACCACTGCACAGAGTTCTATGGGATAGCACTGGCCTGAAGACTCATCTGCGGATCCAGAAGAGTGTCTAGTCTTCCCTTCATCCAGACGGCGATGCAAAAGACCTAAGTTCCAGTCCTGGCTCTGCCACTGTGTGTACCTCATGAGCTTTGGTTGCATCATTCACAAAATTTGCCTTCATCATTCTTTGAGCCTGTCTATTGGCTATTTTAAAAGTACATAGGAGGGGCTGGAGCGGTGGCTTAGTGGTTACGGTGCTTGCCTGGCAAGCATGAGGACGCAAGTTCAAACCCCAGCAGCATGTACACAACGAAGTGTCTGAGGAATGAAAGTCACATGAGAAACTAAACAAAGATTGCTTCTCTCTTTCTCTCTCTCTCTCTGTCCCCTCTTTAAAAAAATACGTAGGAAGTTTAGGTTATACATTGTGAACAATGAAGACAGGTTCTGCCAAGTTTCTAGCAGTACCCTCAGGGCTGATGAAATACATGAACTAGTGGGACATGGTGGTGCATGCCCGTACTCCCAGCGATTGGGGAGGCTGAGACAGGAGGATTGTAAGTTCAAAGCCAGCCTCAGAAACTTAGTGAGGCCCTAAGCAACTTAATGAGACCCTGTCTTAAAATAAAATATAAAACTTGCTGGGGATGTAGCTCAGTGGTTAAGCACCCATGGGTTCAATCTCTGGTACCAAAAAATTAAAAAAAAAATACACTAGCTAGTGTGATCCAGTGCTGCTAGCAGGAAGCACCTAGATAAGCCACAGTGGGTTCCTTCTCTGTACCTGGCACAAGTAAGGTTCTCTCAGAAACCCCTGGGGAGGAAGAATGCTTTCCAGAGAACTCCTTCCTTGTTCTCTTTTCACACTTTGCTGATCTTTTCTATACCTATACAACCTGGAAAGAGCTAGAGAAGAGTCAAAGTAGGAAAATAAGCTATGTGTTCTTTCAAGGACACGGACACATATCAGTAGATGTGACCCTAGTTCTAGGCCAACTTCCTGCCCTCCCAACCTACCCACCAAGGAGGAACCAGCCCCAGGAACCAATGGAGAGAAGCAGCCAGAGGGACTCCCACCCTGCACAGGAGAACCTGGAGGGTCTCCTCTGGAGGGAAGAAGCTGGAGGCAACGCCTCCACCGTTCACCCTGAGCCTCTAAGCATCTCCTACTCAGACAACACAAGTGAAGAGGAAGGGAGTGAAGCCCAGGCAGGGTAGGAGACCCCCTCACAGTCAGACTCCCTGGTGCTCAGGCCTCCTGTAGGGGTCAGCATGGGGCACAAGGACCATGCTTCAGGTGTTGGGGCTTGTCTGACCCTTCTCCATCATGGATATGCCTAGGTGAGGGCGTCTCAGCCCCCAGCCCTGCAATTCCAGAGCAGGGTTCTGCACTAGAACAGAGGAAACTGAGTTCCCATGTCATCCCTGCATCAACTTAGCTGGGTGATCTTGGGCACAGAAATCAACCTCTTGGTCTCCTGCATCAGTAAATTAACCTCAGTCCCTATCTTTTGTGTGTGCCTTTTAATGTGAATAAAAATTTGAAATCTAAAAGTGTTTGCACAAATTGAAACGACAGGTAAAGGTATTAATATCTTGTCACTAGAAGGGCTGCTCTGGGGAACAGCAGCTCGCTGGGGTAATGTCCCATGTAGGAGTGTGCGACTTCAGGACCATGGAGAGCAAGCAAAGGGCCAGACACACTTCTTAGGTCCTTCCTCCATTGCTGAGCAGAGGCCTGCTCTAACCCCTCAGATTTCTTCCCAAGCCACTTACAGAATCTTAGGGACCATAGGGTCCCACCTTCTGTCATCAAATCCCCGTGACAGCATTTCTGCACACAAATCAGGTAGCCTGTATGAAGACACAGCCAGCAACCTAGAGCCTACCACCTCCTGAGTGTTCTCTGTCTATCTTTGGGCAGTCGAGCTGTTAGAATAGTTGAGCTGTTAGGGGTTCTTCTTGGGACCCGTCTCCAATTCACTGCTACTGACAGCCTGGAAGACTGAGTTAAGGAGGATTCTGAGGCTGTGTCCATGGTAATGAATGATCCATCAGCTTCGTCTGCCATTGGTGTCCAGGGTGGAAGCCATGGATGGATGCACCATTCTGTCCTGCAGTGTTAAGATTCTCTTCTTTCTGTGAGTCACATCTGTTCCTGTTGATTGATCCTTGCTTTTCCCTAAAGTGAACGTTGATTGTGGGCTTGCCAAATATCAGTCTCAACTTTGCCCTTCCTGACAGAGCCTGACGTTGCTCAGCATGTCACTACCACTGTCCCCCACACAATACCAGCAGAAGCTGGCCCGCATGCTGCTCCAGAAGGGATCAGGATTGGTCTTAGACAACCAGAATGATCTTATCCTCCTCCAATCTCAATGAGCCATGCAGAATGGGCATGGGACCCAAAGCCAGCCAGGGAGATATGCCTGGGGTGCTGCTTTGGCTTCCAAACTCTTTCCTCATTTTGCTGAGACTTACAGGAAGACAGTCCTTGCTTTCCTAGTGGAAGGGAAGAGAGAATGTGCAACTCTTATTGCTACAGGTGGACCAACTGAGGATTTGTCCAACACTGGCTAGCAGAGTGGAGGAAAGGAAAGAATGTGGGACACACAGTAGATCATGGAGCCCTGAATCAACCCTCTACCTCTGACCTCCAGTAATGCAAACCAGCACATGCTCTAGTTACTCAAAGCAGCCAGAGTCGGGTTGCTGCTGCCTACACTAATCCACCCAGGCCTCCTGGGCTATGTAGCTGTATCAAGTGCAATTCCTTCTAATGAGTGTCTACAGATGGCCGCCCTCTGCCCCATGACTTCTTTTCCCCAGTTCAACTTCTTTGGTTCCTTTAACTAGTCCCCAGCTGGAATCATTCAGTGTTTTGGAGGCTCTCTTTTAAATAATGTTCAAACTTGTTTTGAGTAATTTTGTAAGACCTGATAATAGCCAAACATACCTGTAACCCCAGGGATTAAGGAGGCTAAGGCAGGAGGATTCTAAGTTCAAGGACAGCAATTTAGCAAGACCCTTAGCATCTTAGAGGAATCTGTCTCAAAATAAAAAATAAAAATACTGGGGATGTGGCTCAGTGGTTCAATCTCCAGTACAAAAAAAAAAAAAGAAACCCTGATAATAGTCCTTGTTTTCTACTTCTAGACACCTGGTGTGGCCAGCAGAAGGTAGACAAGCTGACTCAAGACTGTCCTCTGTACCCTGCCTCCTAACATTGCTCTAGGGCCTGGATGCTGTTCCTGGTCATCTGGGGATTCTCTTTCCTCAGCCACAGGCTGGCTGCCTTCCTTCCCTGGCTTCTGGGTAAATAACTCATGTTCTCGTCACTGCGCGTCACAGATAGAGAGTTTTCAGTGGGGTTCAATGTAATTGCTACCATCTATCACTTTAATAGCCGAACGGAGGTGAGATGTAATTAGAAAGGGTGTCAGTGGAATATGGAGTTTGCTTTACAATTATCTCTACAGCCGGGGGGGACCATCAGCACAGAACATTGCCTTCTAAAAGCCCAAGAAACACATGGCAGAAACCTGCATCATGAAACGCTTAAAGGACCTGTGGTCAGGTTCCGCCACATTTTCTCTCAGCGCCTTTGAACGCTGACCCAAGTCTGCTCACATGGGCACTAGGCAGGCTCCGGATAACGTCTCGTAAACACCGGGATTTTATAGGTCACATCCTCATTTCCTAGACTGACTTACGCTAACACTGCGGAGCTGTTTCTCTTCCTGGGACATCTCAGGAGGGTCTTGGCTGTCCCCTTGTTTGTGAGATGATCATGATTTCTAAACAAACATTACAACCCTCCTGGAGTCGCCGGGGAAAGGAACCTTTGGCAGCTCCCCATTGCTTTTGTTTAAGAGAAGAATTTCTCCTTTAGGTTTTATTTTGGTCTTTTATTGCAGCAACATATACGTAATATAAAACTTACCATTTTAACCATTTTAAGTGTTCAGTTCAATGGCGTTCAGTACATTCACAAGATGCAGTCACACCATTATTTCCAGACCTGCAATCTGAATCCTTTAAATTATAACTCCCACTTCCCCTCCCCTGGTCCCTGCTAACAACCTCCATTCTGCTTTCTGTCTCTGACAAAGCCCCTTGCTCACGTCCTAGGCAGCAGAGGCTCTGGGGTTCCAGTTTATCAGATTTTGCCCTGTCCCTAGTGGACTTCCTACTACTGGGTCTTAGGGCATGTAAGTCTCTGCTGTAATCTCCACATGACCTCATCTAAGTGGAATTATTCAGTCTTTGTCTTTGGGTATCAAGTTTCCAAGGTTCATCTATACTTTGAAATATGTCAGAATCATCATCCCTTTTCAAGGCCAAATAATATTCCATTGGATGTATATGCCAAGTTTTATTTATCCATTCATCCTTTGATAGATACTTGGATTGCTTCTACCTTTTGGATACTGCAAATAATGGTGCTATAATAATGAATATACAAGTATCTGTTTGAGTCCTTTCTTTAAAAGAGAGAGGGACAGTGAGTGAGAGAGAGAGAGAAAGAGAGAGAATCAATTTTGTTTAGTTTTCATGCAGCCTTCGTTGCTCTGAGACGTCATTGTGTACATGGTGATGGGGTTTGAACTCTCATACTTGGCGCATGCCAGGCAAGCACTGCAACCACCAAGCCATGGTTCCAGGCCCCTTGAATCTCTGTTTTTAATTCTTGTGGATATATGTGCAGAGGTGGGATTGGTGGTAACTCTATGTTTAACTTCTTGAGGAATCTCAAACTGTTTTCCATGGGGAGGGTGTTATGATTTGAACGTGAGGTGTCCCCTAAAAATGAGTGAGTTATAAAAGCCTTAACCCAATCAGTGAGTTTTTCCCCTTATAGGGAGTAACTGGCGGCTGCGGGCTGGTAGCGTGAGGCTGGAGGAGACTGTCATTGGGGCTGCCTTTGGGATGTATATTCTGTACCTGGCGTGGAGTCTCTCTGCTCTGCTTCCTGGTGTGATGCCTTGAGCTCTCTGCTTACTGGGGCCGTGCTGGTCGCCAGGATGTTCAGCCTCCCCTAGAGCCCTGAGGAACGGAGCCAGCTTTCTGTGGACCAAGACCTCTGAAATCATGAGCCCCTAAATAAACCTTTTCCTCCTAAAATTGTTCTTGGAGGGTGTACAATGTTTACTAGAGTAAAAATGCACTAGAGTTCTAATCCCCACACCCCTCACCAACATTTACTCTTTTCTCTTTCTTTCCTTTCTCTCTTTTTCTTCTCCTTCTTTCCTTTCTCTCTCTTTTCCTTCTTTCTTTCACAATATCCATTTTAATTTGTTTGTGAAGTTGTATCTTATTGTAATTTTGATTTGCATTTCCCCCTGGGTTGTAAATTTCCAAATCACCCAGGTGCACCTACCCAGGACCCAGCAGGAGCAGCAAGACCTCTAGGGACAGGGCAGAATCTGATGAGCAGGAGCCCCAGAGCCTCAGCTGCCTAGGATGTGAGCCAGAGGTTTTCACTTCCGGGTAAGTGGCAGGTGAAAGCATCAGATGACACTGCGGTTAGGACAGGGTCCCGGGCCTGGACTTGGGAATAAACAGAGGTGGTTCTCATGGCTATCTTCTGACTTTGGCTCAGTCACCTGATCTGCCAGGTTTTGGTGGTTTCAATTATAAAATGAAGACGTGACCTACCCAGTATTTATCATGATACACGGAAGCACCTGTCACCGTCAGCACATGTCAGACCCTCAGTAGATATGATTCAACCGCAGAGCTGCCGTGATTGGGTGATGGCTTCTACTGGGCTCACTGTGTCACTGTGTGAGCCTTTTGAAAACCATGAGGGTACACAGACTAAATCGTATATTCCTCTTGATTCCCCAGGAGCCCACTGCAGCCTGAGAATCAATTTTATTTAGTTTTTCAAGTGGCTTTCATTGCTCTGACACTTTGTCGTGTACGTGGTGCTGGGGTTCAAACCCATGTCCTCATGCATGTCAGACAAGTGTCATAACTGCTGCGCCACTGCGTCAGCCAAGCCTGAGACAAGTAGGACTCTCTATTAAATAAAAGACTTTTTACTTAGACCAGAATTTTTAACCTAGGTTCAAAGAGGTAGCAAAGTAGGCCAGACTCCAAGTCAGCAAGGTAGAGGACGGAGTGAGGAACAGACCTCTGCAGAAAGCCCTCGCCCTGAATAAAAGCAGCAGCAACTCACCCGTGTAGAGAATCAAGTGGTCCATGAGCATTTTCTCATAAATTCTTAACACTATTAATCCTCAAACAGCATTATTAAAAAGGGATCATCATGTCAGGCACACAGCTGTAATCCCAGTGGCTTGGGAGGCTGAGGCAGGAGGATCACAAGTTCAAAGGCTGCCTCACCAAATTATTGAGACCCCAAGCAACTTAGTGAGTCCCTGTCTCTAAATAAAATAATTTTAAAAAAATTTTTTAAAGGCCTGGGGATGTGGCTCAGTGGCTAAGCACACCTGGATTCAATTCCTGGTACCAAAAAAGAAAAGAAAAGAAAAAGAAAGGGGTCATTATTGTAGACGAGCAAGTCAAGACTCAGGGGAGTTTAGGGGCTTGCCTAGGGTAGAGCCTGAACTTGAACCTGTGTCTTCTGATGCTTAGTACTGTGCTACTTGGTTGGGCTTGTTCTGAGCTCAATCTGAGCTCCTTGACTTGAACCCTTTCCAGATTCCAGTCCGGTGGAGGAAGACAAGCCACAGAGACCCAGCACTTTGTCATCCTGGTAGTCTAGTGGCCTCTTGCATCAATGCCTGAGGGTTTTATGAAGTGGAAATGAGGATTCTCCTGGCCACTGCGTTTCCATCTTCCACCCAACATTCATTCAACAGACTTGTTAGAATCCAGGTTCAGGTCAGCTTCTCTGGCTCAAGTGTGAAATGACCCCCTTCCCTAACCCACTTCTCTCTTGCCGCCACGCTTTCTCCCCAGCATCTCCTGCCATCTTAGGTTAAAAGTGGTTTACCCCACAGGAACTAATGAGCAGCAGGCAGACGCTAGAGGGCTAACCCTTATTTAGAAGATACTGTCAGTGGGAAGAGCATTGCCACCAGATAACGATCACTTGCTGCTAGATAAATGCCAGGCTGGTTTCCTGATGGATGCTGTGTGGGAAAATAACAATCACTCACTGCAGCTCCGTGGGATCCCTGCTACGCTCATCCCTACCAAGGGGCGCAGGCACCCTTTGGAGAACAGAGCCATGGGAGACTGAGGGCAGCCCCAGCCTAACACCTGGAGACCTGACCAGGATGCTAAATGGACGAGGGCAAGAGAGAGAGGACTCTCCATGTCCAAACTGCTATGTGACTCCAGAGGGCTTTCTTGATGTGCCTCAGTTTCTCCATCCTGTACTACAATGGCTGTCCCCTGCCACTCCAAGCTGTATGCAGGGTTTGGAAAATGCATGAAGCCAACGCTGGGATGTCAAATGGCACTTCTGACACTTTTGTAGGGTTTGCCTCGGTTTCCCAGGCTGGCAGTAGGGGCAGGGAGCTAAAGGAGAGCATATGCGGAGTCTGGCTAGGACGTGGAAAGGTCTGGAGGTGAGAGTCAGCCAGGTGTGAGGACAATGGCAACGAAGTAATTCGCTCTAACTCTAAGCCCAGTTTTCCTTTCTGCGCAGAAAAACTCTGGATTTGGAATCCGGTGGTTCTAGACTCAAGTCCCAGGGCAGTCACTTAGGACGTAACCCTGTCGAGGACGTAAGAACGGGAATACAGCTGCCCGCGCCTGAACTGCTGCAGGACCCCCTGAGCCCACCTCCTGCTTCTCCTCGACCTGTCTCTGCCGCAGCCAGAGTGAGTCTTTCCATGCTGTTCAGGTCAGGAGGCTCCAGTACCTCCCGCTGCTTCCAGATTCAAAGAGTGTAAAGCCCGCAGCTTCTGATGGCCTCCAAGGCTTCTGGGACCTGTTTCCCCCTGGCCTCATCTCCTACTCTGCTGCTCCGCTCAGCCTCCCTTGCACAGCTGTCCCCTCTGCCTGGAACGCACTTTGCCCACAGATTTGATGACTCACTCCCCGTCTTGTTGCTCCAACGCTTCCTTCTTCAGGAGACCGTCACTCAAGCCCTGTGACCCTCCCATTCACCTTAGTCCCTCTGTCTCTTTTCCTTTAGCTCCTGCCACCTTCCTTCTTGCTCCAGCTCACAGCAGGTAGATATTCCTGATGCTGTTGCCTGTCTCTCCTCACAGGACCCTGGACTCCGGGAGAGCACAGATATTTTCAGTTTTATTCAATTCTGTGTTTCTAGAACCTAGAACTGCTTAGCATGTAGTTTGGAAGCCTACATTCAAACATACAATCATGCTGGGGCTGGAGCGGTGGCTCTGCTCTGCGGTTATGGTGCCTGCCTGGCAGGCGTGAGTACGTGGGTTCCAACCCCAGCACCGCGTACACAACAGTGTCTGAGCAACAAAAGCCACATGAAAAACTAAATAAAATTGATTCTGTCTTTCTCTTTCTCTCTCTCTCTCACTGTCCCTCTCTCTTTAAAAAAAATGTATAAATAATTATGCTTCTTGCAGAAAAATTAGAAAACAAGAAAGAAAAAAAATAAAATAAAAGTCATTTATAATAACACCACTACCCAGAGTTAGTTGTGATCGGAATTTGGGCAAGTATCCTTCTTTCAAGCTGCACACCTACATGTACATGTGTAAGCGTGTATGCGTACACGTATGCACACACACGTAAATGCCTTCACTGAGTATCCACCATTTCACATCTATCTCTGGGGCTCTTTGTTCTTCTCTGTGGAGTTGAGTTTCCACCTGGGGTCATTGTTTTATAGAGGCTTTGTCAGATTTCTGCATCAGGCTTGTGGTAACGTCAGGAACAGTGGTAGGACATGCTCCCTCCTCTCTACTTTCTGAAAGCATTTGTATAAGATCTGTCATTGTGTATTTCTTAATTTTGATAAAATTCAACAGCAAAACTATTTAGATTTAGATTTTTCTTTGTGGGAAGGCTTTAGATAAATGTAATGTCTTTAATAGATCTACAATTTGGATTTTCTATTTCATCCGTGTGTATTTTGGTAAGTTGGTTTTCAAAGGAACTGTCTGTTTGATCTAGATCAAGTTTCTTGGAATAACTTGTTTGTCATATGTCTTAATGTTCATTTTAATGTCTGTGGGATCTACAGATTACTTGTGTTTTCCTTTCTCAGGATCTGGTGCTTTCTCTCTTTCTTGGTCAACATTGTTAGGAATTCATTGATTTGATTAATCTTTCAAAGAACCAAATTTTGACTTGGTTAGCTTTCTTGGTTGTTTGCTTTATATATAATTAATTGCTGCTCAAATCTTTTCCATTTTCTTTCTTCTATGTACTTAGGGTTTAATTTGCCCATTTTTTTATGGTAGGAACTTGGATCATTAATTTTGGCCCTTTATTTTTCTAATGCAGACAATTATAGCTATGAATTTCCCTCTTACTGCTGCTATAACCCTGTCCCACAAATCTTGATATATATTGTTCTATTACTATTTGTTTGAGTATTTTATAATTTTCCCTTTTGATGTTCTCATTAACTCACAATTTATTTATAAGTGTATTGCTTAATTTCTAAATATTTGAAGCTTTTATATGCATCATATTGAATTTCTCATTTAATTCTTTTATCATCAGAGACTATACTCTGAAAGAATCAAATATTAAAAATTTTATTGAGATTTATTTTGTAGTTTAGCATTCTTTGTCTTGGTCACTGTCCTATGTGCACTTGAAAAAAAAAAGATGTTTTGTAGTTGTTAAGTACAAAAATGTCATACACAAAAAAAAGGATGATACATTATTGGGATTGCCTATGACCTTGCTAATTTTTGTCTCAATGCATATCATTTAGTGAGAGGAGGTGTTTTGGCTAGCTTTTTTCTGCTGCTATGACCAAAAGACCTGAGAAGAACAATTTTAGAGGAGGAAAAGTTTATTTATTGCTCACAGTATCATGGGTCTCAGTCCATTGATGGCTGATGTCATTACTCCGGGCCCAATCTGAGGCGGAACATCATGGTGGAAGGGTGTGGTAAAAGAAAACAGCTATGATCACGACAACCAGGAAGCTCACCAGGGACAAAATATATACCTCAAAGGCATGTCCCCAAAAAACCCGCCTCCTCCAGCCACACCTTACCAGCCTACAGTTAATTCACCAAACTGGATTAAAGCACTGATTAGGTTAACACCCTCATATCCTGATCATTTCACCTCTAAACTTTCTCGCATTGTCTCACATATGAGCTTTTGGGGTCAACTCATATCTAAAACACAACAGGAGAACTATTGAATTTGTCTATTTCTGCCTTTAATTTAATGTTGATATGTGTTTTTGCTTCATATACTGTAAAGGTTTGTAATTAGGTACATGTATATAGCTTCTTGATGAACAAGCACTTTTATCATTATATAACATTATACTTTGATATTAAGAGAGCACTTTAATTTTCTTTGGTAATTTAATCGTTTCTCTTTTTCAAGCATTTTGTTTCTTTATTCTTAAAATGTGTCCCTTTGTGAATAGTATATAATTGAGTATTGGTTTTTACCCTTTCTTAGAATATCTTCCTTTTAATAGAATCACATTAAATATAAATTTAATGTAATTCTTAATATTGTTGAATACAAATTACCATTTTGATATTTATTTTTTTGTTCAATCACTTCTTTGTCCTGTTTGTTCTTTGAGCTTAATTAAATATTTCTTACTACTTCATTTCAATTTCTTTATTGACTTTTTTAGCTATACTTCTTTGCATTAATTTTCTAGGGATTATGTTGTGAATCCCTAGCCTCATCACAGAAACTTGAGCAAATGCCATTTTACATAAGATGGAAGAACCTTGCAACAGTAGTTATATTCAGCATCCCCAATCCTTAATTCTAATTATCATAGAGTATCTTTGTGCACAGTGTTCATATTTTTTATAACTCTATATGATAAATCCCTCAGCTAATGTAGATAATGTAATTTTTTTCTTTCTTTTTTTTTTTTCGGTGTCAGGGATTGAACCAGGGATGATTAACCACAGACTCACATCCCCAGCCCTTTTTATACTTTCTTTTGAAACTGGACTTTACTAAATTGCTTAGAACCTCCCTAAGTTGCTGAGGCTGGCTTTGAAATTGTGATCCTCCTGCCTCAGCCTCCCAAGCTGATTACAGGCATGCCTGGCAATGATTTGATTTTATATGATTTTACCCTTTAATCACTTATGCATCTTTTAAACACAGTAATGAAGGAAAAAGTCTTACCCACTGATTTACCATTTCTCTTGTAGTTTATTTCTTTCTTTAGTTTCCATCTGGAATCTTTCAAGAATGCCATTAGCATTTCTTTTAGAGAATGCTTGTTAATGATGAATTCTCTTAACTCCATTAATATGGAACTATTTTTATTTATCCCGAATTTTTTTAAGAGATAGAGAGAGGAAGAGAGAATCAATGTTATTTTGGGTCTGGCCTTTGTTTCTCCGACACTCTGTTGTGTATGTGTATGAGGTGCTGGGATTCAAAGCCAGGTCCTTGCACATGCCAGGCAAGCGCAGTAACTGCTAAGCCACTGCTTCAACCCTATTTATCCTGTATTTCTGAGGGGTGTTTTGATGATAGATAATTTTGGCTTGCTGGTTTTAACTTTCTGCATTTTAAAACTGGTGTTTCTTTATCCTGTGGCCTCCCTTACTTCTGAAGAAATGTCAGCCTTCATTTATAATACTGTTTCCCTACATGTAATGGTTCCCCTTCAACTGTTGAATTCCATCAGTTTTGCCATAATGTGAAAGACGTAATTTCTTTTTTTGTTTGTATTTAGTGTGCTTGAGATTCACTGAAGTTTGTGGAGCTGTAAATTCATGACTTCATCAAATTGGGAAATACTCATCAATTATTTCTTCAACTGGTTTTGCTGCCCTATTCTTTCTATCTTTTTTGTATTTTATTTATACATGCTTTTTTATTCTGTGTTTCATTGTTTTATGTTATCCCATAGACTTCTGAGATTCTGTTAGTACTTTTCCATCTTTTTCTCTGTATTGTTTACTGTGGATATTTTCTGCTAATCTAACTTCAAGCTTATTAATCCTTTCTTATATCATCTTCAATCTTCAATTGACCCAATCACCAAGTGTTTCCTTTCAATTGTTGTATTTTTTTCACTCTGGATATTCTATTAGGTTCTGATTTTTTTTTTTGAGAGAGAGAGAGAGAGAAAGACAATGAGAGAGAGCGAATCAATTTTTATTGAGTTTTTCACATGGCTTTCATTGCTCTGACATTTAGCTGTGTACGAAGGTGCTGGGGTTTGAACCCGTGTACTTTCTCATGCCAGGCAAGTGCCATAACCACCGAGTCACAGTTCCAGCCCCATGAGTTCTGGTTTTTAAAAATGGTCTTTTCTTTGCTGAGATTCCAGGTCCTTACATTCATTATCTGTGTATTTTCTTTCAAGTCCTTGTACAGATTTAAAGTAAAAGTTTTAAGTCATTTTCTGCTGTTATGAGATCTGAGATCAGTTTGTATCACTTGAGTTTTCTGTTGACTATATGCGCCATTTCTGTCTTTTCATGTCTAATCCTTTTTCTTTATTAAGGGAGAAGGACAGTGACAGAGAGAGTTTTTCGTGGCTTTCATTGTACAACACTTTGTTATGTATGTGGTGCTGGGGTTTGAACCCAGGTCTTCGTGCCTGCCAGGCAAGCACCGTAACCACTGAGCCACCACTGCAGCCCTGTCTGATATTTTTTAATTGTTAGTCAGATATTGTGAGTGTCAAGTTGTAGAAACTCTGATTTGCTGTCTTGCTCTCTAGTGTATTGGATTGTGTTGCAACAGGCAATTGACTTGACCCAGCCCAAACTCCAAACTGTCTTTCCTGAGGTGGACAGCAGCTGATTCCACTGCTCAGTTCTTTTAACCTTCCAGCTGGGCTACTGGAGCCTCCTGCACACACACACAATTCTGAGTCAATTAAGACTTAGGGAAGAATTTAAGAAAATATTTTGGGCATCTGTACCTCGTGGATTCCTCCTTCCCAAAATTTCTCTCCTTGATTTCCATCTGTTTTGTAAATCCTAAAATCTATGCATTGATGCCTCAGGATTGTGAGATTACAGATTACTGATGAGCTCGAGTCTCTCTTGTGAATCCTGGGCTGGGGACAGAGAGGAGGTACTAGAAGATAAAGTGTGTCAGCAGCACAGCCCCCTTCCTCCAAGGGTTAATGGTCCCCCAGTTTCTGCCAGCTTTTAATCACTTTTCAGTGCTTCAAGTGTTTTTCTGTTTGCTGTTTGTTTTCTCAGCATTTATAATTCCATATACAGAATGATTGGTTTAAAACAAGCCACCATACCACTTCAGAAAGCCTGTTTTGTATTCTCCACCTTTTCCCTTCTTGTCTTTCTTATTAATCTCTTCTTGTTAATTTATAAAATGTACCTTATGAGCCAATTTCTACATCTTGTTTCCACTGATAATACCTTATTTGAACTGGTTAGTAAAATAGCTTCTATTTCATACTTGAAACAAAACACCTAGGAGAACCTTTATAAATGGATCAAGGGCAAATATAAACATGGAAATAAAAATCAAGGTAGAGAGTGTCTACCTACCCCGTATTGTGTAACATTCTGTACTTAGAATGTATAATGTCCTCGCTGCTGGGTACACATGACACAATTATCCTTGCCCCAGAACATTTTATTTCTGAGGCTATTTTTCCTATTTTAATATTCTACCCATCATTTTAGCCCAGACAGATTTTTTTTTCACTGTAGTGTATGCAAAACTAAGATCATTGACTTGGGAGTCAGGAGGCCTGGATTTTAAACTGGGCTCTTCCGTAGGCCATAGTCAATTGATAAGAATCACTGTTTTCAACTTTTAAATAGTAGTGATAACAGCTTTGAGTTATGGATAGAACGAAGGCAGTAAAAGTGTGTAACACTGGGTATGGCACACAGGAGAGCTCAACAAAAGTTGAATCCGCATTCTTTCTTGAGTTCTGAACTATCCAAAAGTGGAGAACAGAGGTGAAAAATTCCTGGGGGTAGATGGTACAGATTACTGCATGCGAAGAGACTTGACTGTGGATGGAGGCGGCAGCCCTGCAAAGATGTATACGAGGGTAGGAGTGGGGAGCTTGGGGCTGGCTCCCCCTAACCACTAGAGATTTTATTTGCTCTCTGGAGAAATAAAAATAGCTACTGCTTAACCAAAATTAACTGCTAGACTTCAGATGGTCTATCATGCAGAAATATTGTGGAACTAGACAATAAATACAGGAGGCTTGCTTAATACAAAACAGCTCGTAAGGTGCACGTTGGATGTAGGTTCTGGCTCTCTTACCTGTGCTGCCCAAGCATTTTCACATAAACAAACGCACCTAACAGAGAACTTGGTTGACAAGATAATCAACCTGAATACCTGAATCGTCTTTCTTTGCAAGTATCATCCAAGGAGCCCCACCAAGCTGAGACTGGGGATCCTGGAAGACAAACTCAGTCACAAGGAAGGCCACTCTGCTTCTCTGCAGCCAGGCTGTGCTGCTCTTGGTGAGGCTGGTCCCTGGGGCACAGGGCAAAAATTCCACAAAGGCTGGGAACTTAGATCCCCAGCTCTCTTCCCCTGGGAAGGTCTTTGTAGGATGGGAAGTCGGAGACTTGGAATGAGTAGAAGAGGATTGAAGAGGTCAAACAGCACAGCAAACTAGGGCTCTGATGGGCACAGTACCTGACCGCGCATGGGGCAGCGGCATGGGCTTGTCAGTCTGGTGCCATAGGTATTTGGTTGGTTCCAAAATGCCACCTATTCCTATTGAGTGGGGATCAAATGAAGCTCCTTCGTGGGCCAGAGATTTCTCTTAAGAATGTGTGTTCTCTGGGAAAAAAAACGACAACAAAGGGCTGGGGTGGTGGCTCAGTAGTTGCGGTGCTTGTCTGGCATGCGAGAGGATGTGAGTTCGAACCCCAGCACCACGTACACAACTAAGTGTTGGGAAAGTAAAGGTCAGATGAAAAAATAAATAAAATTGATTCTCTCTCTCTGGTCCAGATATAGCAGGAGGTGACAAAAAGCACCCTCTGCTCACTATCCCTCTCTGTCTTAAAAAAAAAAAAATAAAGGAAGCTGGAGGATTCTCCCAAAATATACAAGTGGGGTAATGACCACATTTCTCAGGGCTGAAGGAGAACCTGTGCAGGGCTGGGGGCAGGTTACATCTGAAAGCTCTGAAGAATGCACATGGCTCAGGATACACCTGACCGAGAACTGGAAGGTCAAGGATAGGGAAAGGGTGCTTCTCTTTCTACAGTGAGGTTCCACATTGGGTTCCTTTAAACAGTGAGCTCCCTGCTGCCATGAAAACATTACTTGATTTGCTAAATCTTAATTAGATCTCACTTTTGCGGAACACGCTGCGTGTGAACCTGGCTGCCCTGGGTGGGCATCAGCTTCGTTTTCTCTGTTTACTTGGGCAGCTCTTGTGAAGGGCTCTCTGTGGACCGTTGTGCTACGCCAAGGATATGGAGGTGAATCAAACCCAGCCTACTGCACGTGCCCTGCACAGGCACACCCTTTATAAACTTAGGTTGAGTGAAAGGTTGAAGGAAGGGTAAGATTTTGTGAAAGTGGTAATGGTGCCCTGCTCCAAGGAAGGCAGTCTGGACGTGATTCCGGTGAGCCTTCAAGTTGTGCTTAACTAATCAGGCCTCGTCTTCAGCCTCCTGTCTTCTCAACTGGATTTATGCTTATTAATAAACTCTTTGTCTCATCAGAGCCTAAATTGCTCATTGTTCTTGAACACCTTTGAATAATGCTGCAAGTATATTTAATATGCTGGTGGGAAAGTTGTATTTTGAGAAGATGGATTTCATGCATAACAGACCTAAGGCTAGAAAATCGCTTTTACTTTTTAAAAATGGTTTCTTCAGTATTTCATAAGTCTTCTTTACTTTCTTTTCTTTTCTTTTTTTTTTTTTTTTGTTTTGTTCTTTGGTGCCAGGGATTGAACCCAAACCCAGGGGTGCTTGCTTAACCACTGAGCCACATCCCCAGCCCTTTTTAATTTTCTATTTGGAGACAGGGCTCACTAAGTTGCTGATGCTGGCCTGGAATTTGTGATCCTCCTACCTCAGCCTCCCAAGCTAATTATAGGCCTACACCACCAAGCCTGGCTGCATTACGTAAATTCTGAGTGCAAAGGAGATGTGTCTATATAGATTCCTCAAACGCTGGGGGCATCATTGGACACACGCCGTGGAACTCCCTCCTCCATGGTTTCCACGGTTATTTCTCTGGTTCTCCTTCTTCCACATGAATTGCTCCTTTTTATTCCCTACCTGTCTTTTTGTATGTCCATTTCCCCTCCTGCCCTGTGAGTAGCCAGCTTCCCTGGGATTCCTTTCCTCTCTTCCTCTCTCCCAGGGCGATGGCAGGATCCCCATGCACGGGTCCAACACTCCTGTGACTTCCACTTCTTTTTGCCCAGCTCTCACCTCCTTCTGGGACTCCTTGAATAGCTCCAGTTGGATTCTTACGGTCTTGAAATTAAATTTGTCCAAGAAAAACATTTGCTTTTTATCTCCTCTATCCTCACCTCTGTCCAGGGATTCACCACTGATCCAGAATTTCTAAAGCAGTATTTATTATGGTTTGAATGAGAGGTGCTCTCCAAAATCTCAATATAAAAAGGCTGAGAGGTGAAATGATTGGGTTGTGAGAGGCTTAACCCAACCAGGACATTAATCCCCTCTCTGGGTGGTGACTATGGGCTGGTAGGGTGTGACTGGAGAAGGTGGGTTTTGGGAGTGTGCTTGTGGGGTACATATTTTGTATTTGGCATGAGTTTCTTTCTCTGCTTCCTGGAGCCATGCCTTGACCAGCTTCCGTCTGCCACATACTTCCACCATGATGTTTTTGCCCTGTCTTGAGCCCCAAGCAATAGACCTGGCCATCTATGAACTAAGACCTCCAGAGCAGTGAGTCCCTATAGAAACTTTTCCTCCACCAAAATTGATCTTGTCAGGCCTTTTAATCACAGCATCATAAAAGCAGACTAAAAAAGTCTCCAAGGCTTCTTGTCCACCCAGTTCTCACACCCCGTTAAACTGAAACCCTAGCAATTGTCCTTGAGAATTTTACAGATCTGTGCCTTCCTTCTTGTATCTATCAGCCCTATCTAAATTCGATCCCTCACATTTATTTTTCTCTTGTAAAACCCCAAGAGGGTCTTCCTCCCATCTGCCTCCTTCTTCACCAATTTCTCTTCCAAACCCTGGTCCATTTCATTGCAATTTTATTGGCCAGAGTCTGCTAGGCTTGTTGTCATCTCTGTAGCCAATGAGTGGACTCAGAGAGCTGTGGGACCAGCAGGTGGCTGGGACAGGTCCCTCTGCACCTCCGATTGCCCCTCCCTGACCCTGCCTGGGCAGGTGGGTGAGAGTACAGCCTTCATCCTCACTGGTCCAGGTATAGCAGGAGGTGACAAAGAGCTTCCATGGATTTTTCTCATTTCCTCTGTAAACTCCTACTCAGAAGCCAGGTTTCAGCATTAGAACATTAAAAAAAAAAAAACTTTTACTAAGGAAACTTTCAAACATATCAAAATGTAAAAGAATAGAAAAGTATAGTAAATCCAAGGAAGCTGCAACCCAGCTTCAACAATTTTTAACTCGTGGTCCATCTTGTTTCTTCCCCATTTTGTTCCAGTTTCCTCTTCCACCTTGGGATATTTTGAAGCAAATCCAAAAACAAAGATGTTAGGGTTTATGACGCACCAGAGGCACAGCCTGCTTTGAGCACAGCTCAGGTACTCACGTGTGTCAGCACTTCCTGTCCGGTGGATCTTGGAGGCAGGGCTCTGCAAGAGACCCTGGGACTCAGCCTGTAGGTGATCCTGGCTCATGACCCTCTGCTCCACTGCCATTCCCTGGTGACACCATTTGCTCTACCTGAGAGTTTAGAGAAGGAGTTGGGCTTCAGGTGCCCCAATTCTCTGCTTTGGGCTGGTTTCTCCACCCAAGCCCTAAGCTACCCTCTGCTGGAAGGACCTGGGACAGCCAGCACTGCACTGCTCAACCCTCCGCCCCCACCCCCCATCCCCGGCAAGGGAACTTCGCACCGTTAGGGTGCTTACCAGACTTTCTTCCCCACTGTTATGGTTTAAATATGAGATGTCCCCAAAAGCTCATGTGTGAGACAATGCAAGAGGGTTTAGAGGTGAAATGATTGAGTCATGAAAGACTCAGCCTCATCAGAGCGTTAATCCCCTGATAGGAATTAACTGGGCTGTAACTGTAGGCGGGGAGGGTGTGCCTGGGTCATGGGGCACTTGTCCGTGAATGAGGAACTCTCTGCTTCTTGGTGACCATGTGCCGATCTGCTTTCCTCTGCCTCATTATTCCCAATGATGTCTTGCTTCACCTTAGGAATATGATATGAAAAAGAAATATGATACTCAGAGAAATGGAGTCTGCTGTCTGTGGATGGAGATCTCTGAAATCACGAACCCCAGATAAACGTTTTCTTCTCTAATTGTTCTTGTTCAGTCTTTTGATCACAAAGTGAAAAGGCGGACTAAAACACCCACCCATGTTAGGATCCAGCCCTGAGCTTAAGGAGGGATCTAGGGAAGAGGATAAGAAAGGGGAGGAACCCACCCAGCTCCTCAGGAGTTAAAGTAGAAAGAACACGATCCAGGTACCCAGGAACCCATTGAAGCACCTAGAAGTACAGTTTGGGACAGGAACAAATATGACAAGTCACAGGTGGCATAGCCAGGGACAGTATTGCATCTGGACTTCTAGGAGACAGGGTGTCAGGCCAGGAACTGCAGTAGGCAGTTCATTTATCTAGGGCCTCAGTGTAGCCTTTTTCGTAATCAAAAGCATTTTCAGGGCTCTGGGCTCAAGATACAAATTTGCATATTGCTTTACATAAGTCAGCATATGGAGTTCGCTCACCCCTAACACGAAGAAAGGGAAATTAAATTCAATTAGATTAATTAGTGCAACTGATTGCAAATTGTTTTCAGACCTAATATTAAGGGTGCTGCACGGAGGAAATACAGAATAGATTTTTTTAATTGGGAGAGGAGGGAAAATGGGGGAGGGAGGAAGGGAGCTGGGGCAGCTCCGCTGGGTTTGCTAGAGAGGAGTCAGGGGATAGAGGGTGGGACGGAACTCATGCACTTCATTTGTTTGTTTGTGGTATGAGGCATCCGTACCCAGGGCCTGGCATGCCACCACTGGGCTGTGTCCCCAGCCCTAGGCTTGCACCCTTCAATGGGCTGCTTTCCTTCCCTGCTCCGACACACTACACAGCTGCTGAACAGAGGCTGATCTGGAAGGTAATCAAGCTGAGGGTTAGGGCCACTATGGTGTGAATCTGCTCCAAGCTCAATGCTCAGTTTTGCATTTGTAATTTTTAAATGCCCCCTGCTCACAGTTGCCCAAGCTTCAAGTCCCTATAAAACTCCATCTGCCCTGTGACTTTCCCATCATTCCCTCACCTCTTTCTCTCATCCTCCTCTGTTGCTGGCTTGTTTCTCTCTTGCCTTATTTCTTAAAATTCAGAAAGGGTTTAAGGAAAGAGGGACCTTCAATGGGGTGCTGCGGACAGCTCCTCCTTGGCCAGCCCTATAGAGCTGTGGTCCATGAGCTCAGGCCTGTCTCCACCTGAGCTAAGTCAGGCCTGGCAGCAGCCAGGTCCGTTTTGAAGCCTCTAGCTTAGACCCCAGGGCCATTCAAGCAGTCACAGGGTGACACAGAGGACCACTCCAAAACAACCCAGGTGGGGTCACCTTGGAAACGAACAGCATTCAGCTTAGCTGTTGCATTAGCATTTGGAAGGGGAAGTAGTGAATGAATACAGAGGGATTTGTGGGCAAAAGACTGACTGAAGAGAAATAGTTGGAAGGACTGGCAGTAGGGAGGACAGGACGTGGAGGGAGGGTGGGAATATGGGAAGGGATGCCAAGGGCATCTTTTATTTTTCGTGAATTCCCTCTTTTCCTGCTTCTCCCAGCTGATGGTGGGGAGGGACGTGGGAAGATCCCAACTCACTGTCCCCAAAGTTTGACAGTGGAGTCCAGGACAAGGATTGCATGAGTGTTTCAGCCTGGATGCCCCGTCCCAGGAGGTAAGTGGGATTCCCCTGAGGGCCCCAGGATCCCTCAGTTGGGCCTCACACTGTCTGAACCCACCTCCCTGGGCATCTCAGCAGAAGTGGCTCTCCACTCATGCGGGGTCTGCTCTGAGACATGATGAGCACACTCCCGACGTTGCTAAATGGGTGTCTACTTCTAATAAACCCCATGCTGGTGGGTGCAGCGCAAGAGGTAATCATCGCTCTTCCTGGCTCGCTCAAACTGCAGTCAGGATTATAAAGATGCATGAATCAGAGATGGCAGCCTGCAACAAAAGCTTTACCTCCAGCTGTTTTGTTCATTTTCTAAACAACAACAGAACATTCCCTCCTTCTCCACCCCTCCCTGTCTGTTCCTTTGTGCTTGAGATTCATTATCAGCCAAATGCATTGGTCTGAGCCTCCAGGCTTACACAACAACTTCAGAAATGCCTGAATCACAGGACACTGTCCTGTGCCCTCTGGTCACCATCCTTTGCCTCTCCTGGCTGTCTGCCTAAAGCAGCTGCTAGGAACACCCCACCTGGAAAAGGGACTTCAGGTTTCTCTTCGCCCAGGTAGACATGGTCCTTCTCTGACCCTGCCCCTCTCCCAGGGCCAACCCTGCTCCAAGAGCCCTGGTCTTACACCCTGAGGTCAGCACCAGGTCATCCTCATCCTGAGTAACAGGGCTACTGTCAATTACTGAACTTGATGCCCTTTGTTTATGTCCTGGAAACCCATCTTGGTCCCTGCCTGATGCCATGTTTATTCTAAGGTTCTAATTTACACTGTTTTTTAAATAGAGGTGAAATTTACATAACATAAAATTAACCATTGAAAATAAGTAATTCAGTGGCATTAGTGATGCGGGGTTTTGAGATGAGGCCAGATTCTCTGCTCCCACTGGAGAACAGAGTCTGGGCTGACTACAGTTTCCAGCGTCCAAGATAGCCCATTTCTAGTGTTTGCAGCTATTCCCAGCTGAAACTGGGAATTTGGGCTGGCTGCAGCTTTCCGCAGCTGAAAGAGTGTCAGCAGCCCCCGGGCTAAGAGCTGGGCTTCTCCCAAGTACTGTTGAGCGGTGTGTTGCAGCTCTTGGTGTGGAAATTCACCCCGGGAATCCGATGCCAATCTTCTGGGTTCTTGGCTCACAAATTTGAAGAATAAAATCCACGGACAACCACGGAAGGAGGAGTGAAAGGAGCAGGATTTATTTAAGGAAGGAGAGCAGAGACTCCCCAAGGCCGAGGGGCACCTGGAAGCAGGACACCGTCTAATGCAGGTTAGGCCAGGGGCTCTATTGATTTGGGCATGAGTTTGATTAGGATGCATGTAAATCAGGCACTGAGGAACACACCAACAACATTGGTTGGTATCTATGTGAAACAGGCATTGAAACTGAGCACCAACATCGTAGGCTAAAGTTTATGTGAAACAGGTGGCAAATTCTTTGTAGTTCCCACCTGTGTCTACTCCCACTTCTTAGTATTCCCACCTCTGGGACAAAGGAATTTCTCCCATGGGTGAGCCTCATGGTGTTTTACATATGAAGGCCCTGAGCATCCCTGTCAATCACTCTCTACTGGGGAGCTTCTAGGTGTGGTTGAATGGGGCCCATGGTCCTGACTACCTAGCCATTTTACTCTCTCTCCTAAACTGTCTCGTTAGTACATTCACAATGTTGTACAACCATTGTCTCTATCTTTGTGTTAGTCAGTTTTCTGTTACTGTAACAATTATCTGAGATAAATTAACTTAAAAAGAGGAAAGGTTTATTTTGGTTCAGAGTTTTGGAAATTTCCAAATGATTAGCCTTATTACTTTGGGCCTGCTGCCACACAATATATCATGATGAGAGTGCATGTTGGAGAAGGCCTGTTTGCCTCATGGCCAGGAAGTGAAAAGAAGAAAGAGGAAGAGGAAGGGGCTAGAGTACCAATATTCGCTTCAAGGCCATGGCCCCAGTGACCGACTTCCTTCCACTAGGCCCTGCCTTTTAAAGATTTAATACCTCCCAATAGCGCTACAGGCTCGTGCCTTTAACACATGGGCCTTCAAGGAACAGTTAAGAGCCAGGTTATAGCAGTCTTATTGCATAACATTTTCATTTCCAGAAAAGGAAAATTTTTACCCTTTAAGCAGTTATTTTCGATTTCTCCTTCCCCTACCCTCTAGTGGCCAGCATTCTACTTTTTGTTTCTATGGATTTACCAATTCTAGATATTCCAGATAAATGGAATTATACAACGTGAGACTTCTTGTAACTAGTTCATTTCACTCAGGTAATGCTTTCAAGATTCATCCCCATGGCAGCCTATACCAGCACTTCATTCCTTTTAATGTTTAAATAATATTCCATTGTATGGACATACCACAATCTATTTACCCCTTCATCTGTTGATTGCAATTTGGATTGTTTCCACTTTTTGCTACTGTGAATAGCCATATGCTATGAATATACATTCATTCATACTACATTCATATTTGTTTAAGTAGCTTTTTTTCCAATTATTTTGGATTTACACCTAGGGGAGGAATTACTGGGTCAAATGGCAACTAACATTTTGAGAACCTCCTCAAACTGTTCTCTACAGCAGCCACATCATTTTATATGTATAAAATGTATAAAAGTTCCAATTTCTCCACATCTTTGCTAACAATTTTTTTAATTTAAATTTTTAAAGATCATACCCATCCTAGTGAGGTCTATTTCATTTTTCTAATGATGAACGGTGTTCAGTATCTTTTTGTGTACTTGGTGGTCACGTGTATATCTTCTTAGGAGAAATGTCTTTAATGTTGCCTATTTTTAAATTGAGTTTTTGGTCTTTTTGTTGCTGAGTTTTAAGAACTTTTTATATATTCTGTATTACATTCTTATTAGATATGTGATTTGCAAACATCTCTCCCATTCTGTAGATTGTCTTTTCATGTTCTTAATACTGTCCTTCAAAGCTCAAAAGATTTTAGTTTGTTTTTTGCAGCACTGGGGATTGGACGCAGGGCCTCCGATATGCTACGCAAGCACTCTATCACTGAGCTACAACCCCAGCCCTTTCATTTTGATTTTGAGACAATGTCTTGCTAAGTTGGCCAGGCTGGTCTCAAACGTGCCTTGCTCCTGCCTCAGCCTCTCGAGTCTGATGGATTTATAGGCAGGCATCACTGCATATGGCTAAAAGTTTTTAAATTTGAGGAAGTCTAATTTATCTTTTTTTTTCTTGTGTCAAGCATGTTTTTGGTGTCCTATCTAAGAAGTCACTGACAAATCTGAGGTCATGAAGATTTACTCCGATGTTTCCTTCTAAGAGCTTTTGGGTTGAGGTTTCATATTGAGGCCACTGATTCATTTTGAGCTGATTTCTGTATGTGGTGTGAGGCAGGGATTCATAACTCACTCTTGACTCCCGATCTCAAGCTTACCCTCGCTGGGTGTCCAACCCAGGACAATAGCTTTCTAGCAGTTGTCCCTGATGCCTGCTGTACTGAGTGATTCTTGCTCTGGGTTACCCATTAGTCTGGCAAACCCTTCAACCTTATCTCAGCCCCTGGATTATTTGCCTGGACTGCTACTTCTTGCCCTGGATTAGACTCCACTAGATGAGACTTTCTTTTCAGCCAACCAACTAGGTTTGCTTTTCCAGCTCCAGCCCTATCCCAGACCCTTTTTCTCCCATGAGTCAGAGTATCCTGCAGCTATGCCATGTCGCTCCAAAAGTTTCATGTGATAAAAATAAGTTTTGTAATTAAAGTTCAAATGTTAAGATAAAGACTCTAGAACTGGGGACTAAATCTCACCTCTGTCACTTCCTATGTGTCACTAAAAAGAACAGTTCAATCTTTTTGTGCCTCAGTTTCTCAATATGTAAAATGGGTATAATCATTATTCCTATCTCATGGGGTTGGTGTGTCAATAATGTGAGTTAATATCCAAAGAGGGCTCAGAGAATGCTTTGGACATAGTAAATGTTCCGTAAGTATTAGTTCTTATTAACAATACCTAAAAATACCACTCATCCCTGGGAAGGGTTTTACAACTAGAAAAACAATTCAGCGTGGATAAGCTCTCTCCACTTTGCTCGGTCCAGGGTCGGATGGAGGGCTGCCTGCCAGATAAAGACAGTAATAAATTCACACTTGCCAATGGCCATACGTAAGCAACTAGGCATGATGAAGGAAGGAGAGGAGAAGGGTGCAGGGCCCCAAACCAATTTTGCTAGTTGCAAAATTCTGTTGGTGCTTCCCAGGTTACACAAAATCTACAAGCTCAGTCTCATGATACCTGTGATCTTATAAAAGAGCAGAAAGCAGGAACCTTGTTTTGCTCACTTGTCCTGAGTTGTCCTCTCCGCCCGTCCCCCCCCACACCTTTATTTGCCTGCTCTAGAGTTCTGGGGGAATCTGGTTATCTGCTTATGTAATTACCTGCAAGGTTGTGTCCTGGGACCAGAATCAAGAAGATTCCCCTGGAGTCAGATCCCCCAAGCCTAGGAAGAGGACCCCTCCCTGCTACCACCCTGTGGCTGAGTCCTTTCCAGAGTTGCAGATGATTCATTCCCAGGAGGGAGGTGAGCCTCCCAGATTTATCGTCTGTCTGAATAGGCTTTGAGCAGCAAGACCAAAATAAAGGGTGAAACATAGAGCTGTCTCAGCAAAATCTGCTGAATCAGAATTAACAAGAAAATCTTGTAACTAATGATCAGAAATTAAAACGTACTCAGGAGCTGCGGTGTTTAACTGAATAGCAGGGCTGCAGGTTGATCCTGTGCAGGAAAATGGAACTTGGAACTACTCACATCCAATTGCTGTGGGGACCAAAGCTAGATTGTTCACAAGTTTGGCTAGGTAGGAGGTGGTGCCCGCAACAATCTGGGGGTACTGGAAGGTACTTCTCTCCCTACCCAACCCTCCACTTCTCTATCAAAGACGTCTTTCCATACTATAGCACCTTGTAACTTGCATTGGAGACCTCATTTGCTTCTCAAGACAACCTGCAGGGGCAGGTGGAATAGCTCACTCCTACCAAATTCTGTTTTACAGAGATGAACAGTGAGGGGCAGAGGCGTTCTACCCATAAGTGGTGGGACTTGATGTAGGATTCAGGTTTCCAAATTATTAGAATTCCTATACAAGGATGACCTTGTAAACAAATAAGTAATCCCCTTTAATTTTTATGTAAACCTGGATTTTCATGTATTGTGTACTTAAATGGCTATGTACTACAGCATGCTGGCAAATATTGGAGTTTGAAATGCAGACATATGGTTGTTTTGTATATTTTCTGGGTTAAAAATAGCTTCATTAGAATAAAAGTCAAATATTTTCTTGCTTGCCTAACTCTAAAAGCACTTAACAAGTTTCACAAAATAACTGGGATCTGGGGCTATATTGAACTGTGAGTATTTATAGTTCCCAAGCAAATGTTTCAGAAAGCTGTGGGCAATGTCCAAGAAGGACCGGGAAGGAAACGCGCTTGCCTTTCCGTCCACTCTGGGGCCAACAAATCACTGCCATCACGATTTGCCGTGTTTCACCTGCCAGAATCGTGGTCACCAGCAGGGGAGGAGCCTGCCAGCGGGTCAGCTCTCCTGTGCAGACTGGGGAGACTCAGCATGATTTGATTTGCATTTCATTTGCAGATGTCTCCCTGTAAGGAGATTGCTCCTCCTGGAGGGGAGAGCTGCATTACTTCTTTTCAGGGTAGTGGCAGGAGTATACTGAGAAAAGTCACTGGGCTGTCACTCTTTCTCCTGGTACCTAAAGGTCTTGATGGAGTTTTGAGAAAATCGTTCTCCTCTGTACCTCATTTTCCATGTCTCTGAAATGGGGATAATCACGCCTCCCTTGTAGGGCTGTTGAATAGTCTCAAATAATGTATGTAAATTAGTTTATACGCAGTGCTTCTCCTACAGTAGAGATTCAGCGAAGAGATGCATGATTATTAGCAGGAATGGTAATGCAGTAGCTGTGTTGGAATAGCAGGCATTTCCTGGATTTGACTTCCTTTTCTCTATGAATATGTGAAAACACTCTTCTGCTAAAAGTCCTACTGAGATCTTGTGGCCTGTGAAACCACCCCCGGGGGGGGGGGCGGGTCCCAAGTCCTTACCTCCCAGGTGAACCTGTATTTCTCATTCGACCGAATGTTCACCACGCGGTAGCGTCCTTTCCACTTACCGGAACTGGGGCACAGGCAGCAATAGGACGGTCCAGGTAGAGAGAAGCAAGACGTCAGGACTTGGGTGGATGGTGTGTGAGGGGTCAGGACATGAGCCCTGGAAAGGGCAGCTAAGTCTATAAAGCCAGCCTGAGACTGAAGGCCAGTGTGAGGACGGAGAATTTAAGGCGAGGGGACCACAGCTGAGTGATGATGCAGAGTCCAGGTTCTGGGGCTTAGGGTATTGTCCAGCCAGGGCAGTGGAGTGTCAGGTTCAACTGGGTGGGTTCAACCAGGGACATGTTGCTTAGGATAGGAGAGTCCCAGGTGCAGGCATTAGGCATGGGAGGCCCAGTAAGCCATTAGAATCATGCAGTTTTGTTTTTTAAAATACAAGTCCCCAGGCTTTTGTCACTGAGATTCTGAAAGCGTCAATTAGAAGGGACCACTGGTTCTTCTCAGCAGGTGCATGTGCGCAGCAGCGATGGCTAAGGAAGGCCTCATAATAGCAGTGGCCCTGAGACTCCAAGATGCAGTGAAGGCATACACGAAGGCAATCTTCAAAGCACAAGACTGATACAATAAACACACGGTGAAGAGAGGTTTTCAAAAGAAAGGCAGCCACGACCTTGAAGCTCAAGAAACCAAGGTCAACTTATATATAAAGAAAACGGAAGACAGTCACATCTCCATGTGGAAATGTAGTTTCAGAGGCGCCTTTCAGATGTCCTATTGCAGATCTGCCCCTTCTAAGAGACTCACAAAGAATGGCGCGGAGAGAGAGGGCACGGGTTGTTGTGGCCAGGTACGGATTGGAATTGGGCTCCCTGTTGAATTCATCACTCTCTAAAGGCTCCTGTGTGTTATAGGAATTTGGGGCTCTAAGCTAAGACTCATCTCCTCAGAGGCTAGGGATGAGGGAAGAACCATCAGGAGGACCAGAGTCAAGGCTTTGAGTTATCAATTGTATTTATTTCTTTTTTGTAAAAAATTATCCTTGTTGAAACATGGTTGCCTCAATTCCCCAACTTATGTCCAGAAAGCCAAGTCTGCCATAAATCTCCTGGCAGGAAGCTGATCAAATGTTCTCTTAAGAAATTAAGGAGAGGGCTGGAGCGGTGGCTCAGCGGTTTCGGAGCTTGCCTGGCAAGCGTGAGGACCCGGGTTCAAACCCCAGCACCACGTACACAACTAAGTGTTGGAGCAACTGAGGCCATGTGAAAAACTAAATAAAGTTGTTTCTCTCTTTCTCTGTCTCTCTCACTGTCCCTCTCTCTTAAAAAAAAAAAAAAAAAACAAAAACAAAAAAGAAAACTAATTAAGGAGACCAAGAACAAATGCCTACCAAAAAGGGAAGTTGGGAACCCCCAGCGGAAAACATCATCCTTGACCACCCTGTTCGGTTCATGACGTGGTGAGCTCTGCCCAAGAACGCTCAATCTCAGCTGGTTTAGTGTCTCATTCAGGCACACGCTTACCGTCATAGGTGACTGGAGATTAAAGGAAATCTTCCAACCTGAGAGACAGAGCACAAACAACCCCAAAGAAAACTAGAGAATTTCCTGAGCGTGTACAAGCGGGAAAGAAACCGGTTAATAACCAAAGAACTAGTATAAGAAAAAAAAAAACTCTAGAAATGTAGGATAAAAGGGTTTCCAAATAAAATTTAGAGATTGGAGAAGGGAATTCCTATAATATTTGCTACATAGCATACACAGAAAGCATCAAATGACATTTCAGTTTGAACAGAGAGCCCCTGAGTGGGGGATTTAAAGGGAAAGAAGACAGGAAAGGGTGAATGAATCTTTTGAGATTTTGGAAAATATTATTATGACATGTTAGAAAATTTGGAGAAAGATTCTCAGAAAACTAGGGAAGTGAAAAAAAAAAACTTGAGGCGATTATTAATTCCAGGAAAAACAAAAGATTACACAAGAAAGCAAGTTTGGTCATAATTCACTATTTGGCTCAGCATGTAAATGGTGATTATTGATTTTTCTAAAAATTATTTATAAATATGCCACAGGGATGAAAGGAGAAAAATGTGGGTAGTGGTGTGGAAAAATGAAGTCCTTATTTACCCTGGCATGAAGTCAATAGAAAATGTCTAAAACTGATATTTCAAAAAATGGTATAATTTTAAAATTGTAGACATCAATGCTGGGGAAAAAGACCTAGAAGTGGAAAGATGTTTGCCTCTGGGAGAAGGAAGTGGATGTGGAATGAGGGCTTGTTATATGTAAGCATTACTTTGATGATTTCTTTGACAATAAGAATCTGGGCTTCCTAAAGAGACAGTTGGTCAGTCTTTTTAGTGGGTTGAATCTACTTTTTTCCAAACTGACCAAGTCATTACCATTTCAGAATCTCAGTGTTTTTTCTTGTGAGAAGACGAATTTTAAAAATGTGTTATCTTGGGGTTGGGATTTAGCTCAATGGCACAGCGCTTGCCTAGCATGCGCAAGGCCCCGAGTTTGGTCCTCAGCCCTGAAAAAAAAAAAGTGTTACCTTTTAAGCTTCTTAGTTACACTACATTTAATACTGTTCTCATGTTTTTCTTTTTTCAGAGTTGAGGACTGAACTCTGGGCCTTGAGCATGCTAGGCAAGTGCTCTGCACTGAGCTAAGTCCCCAACCCCTCTCATGCTTTTCTTTCTTTTTTTATTTTTTTATTTTTTTATTAAGAGTATATAGAGATGCAAATGAGAGGGAAACATTATCAGACCATCAATAACCAAAATATATATACATAGTTATCCAGGGGTAATGCCCAAACATGGATGACCACATTGAGTTTCACCTGTTGCAGTTTCCCCCAGGAAAACTCTTGCATAAAATGGGTGTCTTGTGGAGGAATAACCTTTGCTTCTGAGATGGTTCCCCTATATTCCCACTCTCCAGTATCCTAGGAGATCTTCAAATACCCTCCCCCCACCCCTCCCCCCTCCCTACACCTCCCAGTATCCTAGGGTACCATCCCCCTATTATACTGACAATCATACAGTTTGAGGATATCATTAGTTTAGCCGTTTAACCTACTGCTTCCCCATTTATTCTAGCTTCCACAGATGAGAGAAACCATTTAGGCCTTGAGTCTCTGAGATTGGGATACTTTACTTAGAATAATTCTTTCCATCTCCGTCCATTTGATATCAAAAGCCATAATATCGTCTTCTCTAATGGCCGAGTAGTATTCCATTGTATATGTGTAGCATAGTTTTTGTATCCACTCGTCGAGTGAGGGGCATCTGGGTTGGTTCCATAGTCTAGCTATAGTAAATTGAGCTGCTATAAACATTGAGGAAGCCACATCACTATAATACGCTGATTCTAACTCTTTTGGGAAAATCCCCAGGAGTGGGATAGCTGGGTCATAAGGTGGTTCCATCCTTAATTTTTTGAGGATTCTCCACACTGCTTTCCATAGTGGCTGAACCAGTTTGCAGTCC
>PVKS010002107.1:0-15219 GCA_004027875.1 Aplodontia rufa
TTGATGCAGAGAAGGCATTTGATAAAATTCAACACCACTTTATGCTCAAAACTTTGGAAAAGATAGGGATCAAGGGAAGTTAATTTAACTATGTCAGATACATTTAAGACAGACCCATAGCCAACATTATCCTCAATGGAGAAAGACTGAAAGCATTTCCATTGAATTCAGGAACAAGACAAGGCGGTCCACTTTCCCCCCTCTTGTTCAATATAGTCCTTGAAACCCTTGCCAGAGCTATCAGGCAAGACAAGGAAATCAAAGGTATTTGTATAGGAAAAGAGGAAGTTAGGTTATCTCTATTTGCTGATGACATGATTCTATACCTAGAGGACCCAATAACATCGGCCAGAAAACTCCTAGAGCTTTTAGGTGATTTCAGCAAAGTAGCTGGATACAAGATCAACTCCAGTAAGTCACTAGCTTTGCTTTACTCCAGCAACAAATCCATAGAAGAAATCAGGAAATCTCTTCCATTCACCATCTCCTCAAAAAAAATGAAATACTTGGGCATTAACCTTAAAAAGGATGTTAAGGACCTCTACAAAGAAAACTATCAAATACTAAAAAAAGAAATCACAGAAGACTTGAGTACATGGAAAAACATTCCATGCTCATGGGTAGGCAAAATCAATATAATAAAAATGGCCATTCTACCCAAGCACTATACAGATTTAATGCAATCCTCATCAAGATACCTATGGCATTCTTCACAGATATAAAAAAAGCAATTCTCACGTTCATATGGAATAACAGAAGACCCAGACTAGCCAAAACATTACTCTACAGGAAGGAGGAAGTAGGGGGTATCTCAATCCCTGACCTGAAATTATACTACAGAGCTGTAGTGGCAAAAACAGCATGGTATTAATATCAAAACAGAACCAAAGATCAGTGGAACAGAATAGAAGATCCTGAGACAAACCCGTAGATCTTTAGCTACTTGATATTCAATAAAGGAGGCATAGTGTGGAAAAAACCTGTTCAACAAATGATGTTGGACAGCCATGTGTACACAACTGAAGCTGGATCCTTATCTTTTGCCTTGCACAAATTTAAATCTTAAAGACTATAGTTTCTTGCAGGGAACTGAGGGATGGGGGAGGGGAAACAGAATGAAGTCAGATAATGCCAGTATCCACTGGGTTAAAATGGTCTGTGAGATTATTCTGTCTAGAGCTTGGAGATGCACCCGGGTCATAGGAGCGATTTACACTGACACCCAGCTGCTGCACCAGTTAAAACGAGGCTTTGCAAGCTTGCACCCACTGTATAACATTTGCTCAGTCGATGGCCGTGCATCTTCAGGCAGTCTACACAAGAATACATGCACATGTTCCTTAAGTGCATCAATTAGACCTAAAAATCTGTATGGTTAGATGAAACACCAGAGGTCGGAGAAAAATACCAGAGGAATAGCTCAGCCTTAACAGTGTGGCGGGTCTGGCTAGAAGCTCAGATGTGTTTTCCTTGCTCCCTTATGTTCATTGGAGGTGGTTATGGCATTTGTAGGCTTGGAGATATAGAACTGAAGATAACTGGTGCTGGAGAGAGGAGCCTTATTTTTTATTACAGCAGCTTGGCTATTTTTGTAACATGATGATTGAGTTGAACACAATCAAAGTACAGTAGTAACTGATCTCCCCTCCCCCTGAGTGAGCAGATGATTAAATATTGGCATCAGCATCCTTGAACACACCCAACTGAGCCGTGTTTGGCTGCTGCTTCTGTTTGAAATGATGCTCTGTTTTGTTTGTGGTCTGCAGCTTCGAAGCGCTCCTTGGTATCTCCTTTCTTCCATGGAGCACTCACCATTCAGACATGACAGAATTGGTGAAGCACTGGTTAGGTTGAGTCTTGCTTGCCTCCACTTGGTCACCTTTGTACGAATCCAATGGTGGTTTTGTTTTGCTTTATGTTTTCTGTTTTTTTTTTCCCCTGGCTTTTTTTTTTTTAACGGTTTTTAGCTGATGTTCACGAAGAGAGTGAGTACTTGGAACTGTGCAGCCAATGAAAGGAAATCCTAAGGAGAACATTTCTTTACTGAGCTGTGTCTCGTACCATCCTTTGGGCCCTCTACTGGAAAAGTAGAATCAAGTCTCAAATAGTGCCTTCTTAATTGTATCCTCTACTATTATAGATGTAGGACAGTACTGTATCGTACTCTGGGAATGTAAAACCTCTTGTAGCTGCTTTATGATACATAGTAGTGACCGTGCTTTATCAGAGCTGTTTTTAATGATGTTGCTCTAGAATGTTTTCTCTTCAGATGATGATCAAAAAGCTAATAAAAAAAATGGTGCCAGGTATCACAACAGCAACAGAACTTTGCTGCCTTCTCGGGTTTTGCTTTGTTTTCAGTTTTGCTTTTTACCCCCATTTTTTTCCCTCCTTTTCTTAATGGAGTGTGCTGGATGTCTGTACGATTTTGTTCAGATGACTGCAGAACCTGGAAAAGCTGTTGCTGCTATCGATGCATAACATACTGCTATTATTGGTCCTTTTATATAAATATATATATAATATACATATATATATAATTAGAATTTTTGGAAATTTTAGCTCTGCTGTCAACTTTGGAAAAAGTATCCCAGTTTACCACATTGAGTTGGCATTGTACGGAAATTAACAGCCATATTATTGGTCTAGAAATGTTAAACTTAATTTTTTTTCCATTTGTACAGGGGTAACGCACTGTATTAAATATGTAAGGTCTTATCTACATGGGTTTGATTACAGAAACTAAGTATTCTCTAAATAATGAAAAAAATTCATGCCTTTTATACATTTTAATCAATCTCATTTTTAATCTACAAATAAAATTATATATATTTTTCATGCATACTAATATATTTTAAAGTATATAGACATTATAGAATGACTAAATCCAGCAAATTAATATATGGTACATCACATAGTTATCATTTTATGTTAAGACTACAAATCAGGGCTGGAGGGGTGGCTCGGTGGTTATAGTGCTTGCCCAGCATGCGTAAGTACACAGGTTCAAACCCCAGCACCCACGTACACAACTAAGTGTCTGAGCAATGAAGGTCATGTGAAAAACTCAATAAAAATTGATTCTGTCTCTGTCTCTCTCTGTCTCTCTCTCTCTCTCTCTCTCTCATTGTCCTTCTCTCTTAAAAAAAAAGACTATAACTTGGCATTTTTTGAAAAATATATTATTATTATTAATGATACTCATCAAGTCGTGTAAGGACCTCTTGAACTTATTCCCTCTATACAACTGGAACTTTGTATCCTTTGATCAAAGGATATATCTCTCCACCCTCAGCAGTCCAATTTCTTGATAGCCACATGGTGCCCCCTATTTCTATCAAATCAACTTTTTTAGCTTCTGCATGTGAGTAGTATCTTGCAGTAGTTGTATTTCTGCACTTGGTTTTTACTATTTGAGACAACGATTACAGAGCCTGCCTGGCATGCACAAGGACGCAGGTTTAAACACCAGCACCACATATGCAACAAAGTCTTGGAGCAACAAAAGCCACATGAAAAACTAAATAAAACTGATTCTCTGCTTCTCTCTCCTTCTCACTGGTGCTCTCTCTTAAAAAAAAAAAAAGAAAAAAGAAAAGAAAAGACACTGGACTCCAGATTGATCCATGTTTTTGCAAATAGCAGAATTTCCTTCTTTCTTTGATTGAAAGGTATCACATTTTCTTACCCATTTATATTGATGGATGCTTATATTAATCCTATATCTAGGCTATTATGAATAATGATGCAATAAATATGGGTTGCCCAGTGGTGTGATTGCTGGATCATATGGTAGATGAAGTTTTAACTTTGTAAGGAACCATTACAGTTCTCCATAATGGCTGCAGTAATTTACATTTCCACCAACTGCATACAAGGCTTCCCCTTCCTCATCCTCACCAGCAATTATTGTCTTTCATTTTTCTGATAATAGACATTCTGACAGGTCTTACGTGGTATTTCACTGTAGTTTAATTTTCTCATATACCTTTTTTATTTGTTTGTTTATTTGGCTCACAGAGTACTTGAACTTTTAATTTGACCAGAAAACTACCAATATTTACATTTTGATTTGTAATTCACCACATAAACAGAGGTAAGGACAAGAACCACATGATGATCTCAATAGATGCAGAAAGAGCATTTGACAAAGTCCAATACCCATTCAGGTTTAAAACACTAGAGAAGCTAAATAACAGAAACTTACCTCAACATTGTAAAGGCTATATATAACAAATCCACAGCCAACATCATACTGAATGGAGAAAAACTGAAAGCATTTTTTCTAAAACCAGGGACAAGACAAGGGTGTCCTCTCTGAACAGTCCTATTCAACATAGTCCTTGAAACTCTAGCCAGAGCAATCAGGCAAGAGAAGGAAATTAAAGGAACAAAAATAGGAAAGAAAGAAGTCAAATTATCTTTCTGCTGATGACATGATCCTATATTTAGAAGATCCAAAAAACTGTACCAGAAGACTTTTAGAGCTGATTAACAAATTCAACAAAGCATCAGGATTCCAGATCAGCATACATAAATCAATCACATGCCTATACTCCAATAATAAATCTGCTGAGGAAGAAATTAAGAAAACTACACAATTCATACTAACCTCAAAAAATACAAATATATCTAACCAAGAAAGTGAAAGATCCCTACAATGAAAATTATAGAACAATAAAGAAAGAAGTTGAAGAAGACTTTAGAAGACGGAAAGACCTTCCATGAGTTTTGTACAGGTAGAAATAATATTATCAAACTGCCATATTTTCAAAAGTATGATACAAATTCAAGGCAATCCCCACGAAAATACCAATGACATTCTTCACAGAACTAGAAAAAAAAAAAACAGTTTTAGATTCATTTTGAAGAATAAGAGACCCAGAATAGCCAAATCAATACTGAGCAAGAAGAGCAATCCTGGAGGTATCACAATACCTGATCTAAAATTATACTATAGAGCTATAGTAACAAAAACAGCATGGTATTGGCACCAAAACAGACATGAAGACCAGTGGAATAGAAGAGAAGATACAAGGACAAATCCACAAAGGTATAGTAGTCTCCTGACGCACTTTGAAATCTCAAAACACTGACAGATTTGAATCTTAAAAAAATAAATGACTGATCTTTTATTATGCAAATTCCTTTCACAAAGAACTAAAGAGACAAGAAAGTATACCTGTGGATGAAACTTGTCCATGGCTGGAAGTGACTTTTGAGTATAATTTTTTTCATGAAACTGATACATAATGTAAACATTTCAGAGTGCCATCCCAGACACAAGATTATAGGTTTCAAAATCCTCAGTATTTTTCTCCTCTCCACCCCAACATTTTTTAGTTATTCTGACTATTTGAGATAGTAAGTCAGTGGCACAGCATGCATGCTCTCCTTCCTACAGACACGGCAATGTTCCTGGTCTATAGATTTCCCCCTCATTCCTCAGCTGGCTGTTAGGGTTGGAAGAAAGGGGTTTTTCCCACAAGGATAAGGGGTTTCTTGGAGATTTCCATCAGGATCTGAGGACTGTAACTGCTGCTTTCTTACTGCAGTGACCACCCCGTTGTTTGTGGACCTACAGCTGATGCGAGATGTCATGAAACAGGAGAATACAAGCTGGTGCCCAGGAGCGCCCTCCCTCCTGCTCTGTGAAGTGTAAACTGATGCTGTGGTCTGCAGAATGGGGCACCCTTGGAGCTGCCTCTGCTCCCAGCAGTCTTCCAGTGACACAAACGAAAAGGAACCACAGTCATTGTGCAGAAGAAGCAAGTTTTTTTTTGCCTTGTGACCTGCTGTAAATTGTAATCAGAGCTTCCTTTTAATGGACTGAAAATCCAAACCAATTAGAAAATCCAAACCGTAGTTCAGTTCAGACTGTGAGGGAAGCTATTGTCTTTAATGTATTTCATCTTTCCTCTGAAACAAGCCCTGTTACTTTTGAAAAGGTTAAAATTATGTCCACGCAGCAAAACTATAAATGGTCTGCCTTCAAATGATATCCTGAATCCTTAACCTTGGCAGGATGAAGCAGCAGTCCCTGGAGAAGCACGGCAGCTGTTTTGAGGTGAAAGATCTGGAGAAGTAATGAAAGAGAAACTTGAATAAATTGATATTTATTAAAATCACAATGAGAGGAGTATTAGATGCTATTCATTGCCTCATTTGGAAGATGGCACAAACCTCTGTATATCCATGCATAGAGGAAAAGATTTTACTACCCCACAGGAGATGCATAAATACAATGGGACCATTCGTGAATTCACACTAAAGGGCTGTAAAATTAAACTGAAGATCCATGTGTGTGAATAACAGGGATAAACGTACAATTGTCCTTTCAAATATATAAGGCTAAGAAGCAGTTAATTTTAAAAAAGAGAGAGAGTGCGCGCGGTAGGGACTGGAGTGGTGACTCAGCTGTTACCATGCTTACCATGCTTGCCTGGCATGGAGAGTACGCAGGTTCAAACTCCAGCACCACTTACACAACGAAGTGTCAGAGCAACAAAAACCACATGAAAAACTAAATGAAATTGATTCTCTCTTCTCTCTAGCTAGTTGAAATAAACCACATACTTCTTTCTTCAGCTGAATCTTCCGCCATTCCATTTGGTTCCATGAAAGTCTTGGACAGAATAGCAAACTAAGGTATTGCTTCAAGAGTTCATGCACTGGCGTGGCTGGAGCAGAGGACATGAGGGTGAGAATTCTAGACAATGAGGTCAGGAAGGTAGCAGGAAACATGGCTGTGACACATGGGAAACACAACGCAGTGTCTGAGACACGCTCTCTAAATGGTAACTATAACAGTTGCTTTTGGAGCTGTGAGCTCTAATGGAAAGAAGCCCACGGGCCAAAACTGTGAACTGTTCACTCTTGTGCCTCTAGCTCCTATCGTAGTGCCCAGCACAGAGAAAACGCTGAATGAGTGATGAACAAATTATTTACTCTAATTACACTCACGAGACAGCTGTGAGAGATCAGAACATGAAGTTATTAATTTATAATGTGATACACCCCTCTAATGTACTAATTATGCCAACGAGCTATACAGGGCACTTCCTACCAGATACCAAGGTAGTTAGGTAGCCTGATTAATCAAAAGAAAACAGCTTAATAAATGTGGAATAAGGTCAGAGAAATCTGGGTAATCTTAAGGGATGTTACTTGCAATCTTTCATTCCTTGCCATGGCACTATTCCAGATCAGTAGACACACCAGGTCAGTAAATCACATCAAAGCAGGAAGTGGAACCCTCAGAGAGGAATCTTACTATTTGCCTATCTGACACTTGTTCCCCTCTCACCTTGAAGCTACTTGCTTCAGGGGAAGTTGGAACCTGCTTCAGCCCCAGACAGTGGATCACAATTGATCTGATCCAATCACAAATAATCCTATTCTCACATAGGAATGTTCAGGCAAAATCATGTGATACAGTTTTGGCTAATAAAATACTTGGAGAGGACTAAGGGGGGAGGGGACTTCTGAAAGTTTTTATTTTCCCCTTCTTACACAAATATTCATGAGAAGCTGGTTATTCTGCTTAATGCAGTCATGTGTCAAACAAAGTAATGCTTGAAGTTGATACAGCTCTTTTCCATGCACAAACCTAAGGTTAAAATTCAATTTGCTGAGGATGATGGCAGAGCAGAAAAATGGAAAAAGTCTAGATCCTTGTTTACATTGTCAAGCTATTAATTAATGAACCCTGGAAATGTCTTTTCAATGTTTTGTGATAAATTTGCTTATTTTATAAGCAATTTTGTTTCAATCTTATATTAGTTTGATGAAGTTGCATAACAAAATATCACAGACTTGGTGACTTCAACAGGAATTTATTTTATCACAGTTGTAGCAATTAGAAAGCCAAGCTTTGCTTTCTAGTGAGGCCTTTCTCTCTAGCTTATATGGTTACATTTTTGCTTTGTTCTCACATAGCCTTTTCTCTGTATGCAGGAAACTCCAGAGTCTCTTCCTCTTTTTATAAGTCCTATTGACTTAATACCCTATCCTTATGATCTCATTTAACTTAATTACCACCTTAAAAACCTTATCTCAATAGGGAAGGTAACACATGCCTATAATCCCAGCAGCTCAGGAGGCTGAGACAGACTCAGCAACTCATGGGCCCTAAGCAACTTAGTGAGACCCTGTTTCTACAAATAAAATAAAAAGGGCTGGGGATATGACTCACTGGTTAAGCACCCCTGGGTTCAATTCCTGATACCAAAAAATTTTAAAAAGAATTTTAAAAAATTTCTATTATCCTAATAGAACTTTCTCCTGTCTCCACAAAGTCCTTATCATATTAAGGATTAGATTTTTCACAGTATGGGGGCTGGAGCAGTGGCTCAGTGGTTTCGGCGCTTGCCTGGCAAGCATGGGGACCAGGGTTCAAACCCCAGCACCACCACATACACAACTAAGTGTTGGAGCAACAAAGGCCATGTGAAAAACTAAATAAAGTTGTTTCTCTCTTTCTCTGTCTCTCACTGTCCCTCTCTCTTTAAAAAAAAAAAAAAAGATTTTTCACAGTATGAATTTGGAGGGACACAATTCAGGCAATAACAGGTTGCCACTTATTAATAATATGCCACTTCTTAGGTCATTATGACAAAAAATTTGGGATATCTATGTAGGACATCATCATATCTTCTTTTTTTTTTAAGAGAGTTAGAAAAATAGAATCAATGTTATATTTATATTTTCATTTTTTTCCCTGACATTTAGTTGTGTATGCGGTGCTGGGGTTTTGAACCTGAGTCCTCATACATGCCAGGCAAACGCTCTCTGCTGAGCCACTGCTCCAGCCCTTATCACCATATCTTCTAATAGTGATTATAGGTTGTCCATCATTTTCAATTTGCATAGCATAATCAGATTGGTTAAACTAGCTGACCCTTAATATCTCTCCCAACTGTGAGGTTTCATGAGTGTATTTTTTGTTGTTAATATTTTAAAGTTATAATTGCTCATACCATACCAGTTGAATTACTATTAGCTGCAAGGATCAGAAATATCTAGAAAAATAGTAGTTAAAAGTGACTTAAATCACACATGGACAAAGAAATTCAGAGTTAGAGAAAGATTAGTCAATAAAGTCACTTAACAAATTATCAAGGTCAAGATTCTTTGCATTTTTCCAGCCTGCCACTTGTTAATGTTCCAGCACTTGCTCAAGGGTCACAAAATGACTTCAGTATTTCCATCATTACACACCGTTTCCACAGGCAGGGAAAACGGAAGCTGAAGGGCTGCTGTCTTTCTTCATTTTTTAAAAATGGAGAAAGTATTCCATAGGTATCCCTCACTGGTCAAACTTCTGCCACTTAGTGCGATCGGTTTAAGTCAGCTGATTTCCCTTCATTTCTCACCACTAAAATTAGGTAACATACACATTAAATGAATCAAAGGCAAGGGGAAGGGCACAAGCCAATTCTAAGTCATCTCTTGGGGTCAATAAGGGGTCAAATCCCAGAAATGGATGCTCCCCAATAAGAATTGACTAAATCCAGGTTCTGTTAGCAATGAAGGACAGGAACATCTGTTGGCTACAGATACAACAAATACACTATCAAAATCCTGAGTCAGCACTGGCAGTAGAAATGAGCATTTATATCAAGATTGCCCGGAAAAATTCAAAAGCTTACAGAGATGGTGGCTACCCCCTACTGTCCTCCAGAAATATCAGAATACCTTGATGGAATTTCTGTGGTTCACAGTTTATAGGCCCCTAGAAATATCAGCACATATTAATGGAATTGCTGAGTTTTTTTCAATATCACAAAAACCTTAGGAAAAAAAGTGTGCACGACTAATTAAGAAATTTCTTTGATCTCAACTGAAATTCTATAAAGTCAGTATGCTAAAACTATTCTCTCAAGCAAATCAGGCGCTCATATTGACTGTTAAATATATATTGAATTAATAATGCTTTCAGTAAATATAAAAATATATTTGTGCTCTTAAAATATAAAATACTCTTAAAATTAGAAAACCATGGGGAAAATAATTTTTAAAGAGTCATTGGTAGGGGCTGGAGTGGTGGCTCGGTGGTTATGGCACTTGCCTGGCATGCACAAGGACGTGAGTTCAAACTCCAGCACCACATACACAGTGAAGTGTCAGAGAAACGAAAGCCACATGAAAAACTAAATAGAATTGGTTTTCTCTTTCTCTCGCTCTGTCTCTCTCTCACTGTCTCTTTCTCTTTAAAAAGAGTCATTGGTAGAGAAAAACATAGAAATCGTTGATTTTTCAAACCACTGTCTTCTTTTGTAAAGTGTGAAGAATTTCAGCTCCTTGAGATCCAGGAGTATTAACTTCTCTAACCCTTCTGTGTCTATGCTAGTAGCTTTTGTAGTAACCATATGCTTAGAAATCATTATCTTTTCATATATTAACTCAACACATCATCAGAATTTCTTTAATAAATCCATTAATTAATTTAAGTGGGAGGTAATAAGTATCCCTGTTATCTCTTCTCCTGCTATGGGAAAAGGACCAATCAATAATGAACATTTAAATTAAATTCCAGCAGCAAAATGTACTTATTTGATATCATAAACGTTTTCACTGTACACTTTGCAATTACCATCTAATACTACTTTAATTGTTCGATAAATAATTCCAAGGAGAATAAACACCAATGCAAAGGGAAAACATTTTAATACAAAGCTTTCTAGTTTTACTTTTTAACTGTGAGAAGTATATTTAGCAATTTTAAAAACCATAGCATCAATCAAAGCCAGAGATTGGTGGAAGGTGGGACAGAGGGGTTGGGGGAAAAACCAGTGAATATTCATGAGGCCTGGTCACGTGGCTCATGAACATTAAATGACCAAAGGAAACTGCTAATTTCTATAGTGTTTAGAAAGGAGAATAGAGGGTAGCATAAATTGTCAGGTGTTTTGAGAAAGTGTCATGATATGAATGGGAATAGTAACATAATTAGCTAGCACAAAACTGACTAGAAAAATAATGCACGAGGACTCCACAAAAACACCTGTCTCCATGCTATTCTTTTTAAGAGAGAGGGAGAATGAGAGAGAGAGAGAGAAAGGGTGAATCAGTTTTATTTAGTTTTTCATGTGCTTTCGTTGCTCCTAGACTTCGTAATGTACATGGTGCTAGGGTCCGAACTCGAGTACTCGTGCATGCCAGGCAAGCGTCACCACCACTCCAGCCCCTCCATGCTATTTTATTAGGATAACATCTAATCTTGTTCAGAAGCTAAAAGATGCAATTAGCCTGCTAAAGAGCAAAACATGTATAAGAGCAGACATTGATCTCAAAGGTTATTGGAAGATGTCCTAGGAAGAAATTTTGTTATGTGTGTGTGTGTGTGTGTGTGTGTTTTGTTTTGTATTAAGCAACTGGCTGTGGCTTGCATTCACAGACTGCATGTGAAGTAGACACTGAGCAATGAGTGTATCTGATAGCCATATCTAAGGCTGGAGAGACACCTTTTGGTTTTCTTGGTTTCCAGGTACAAATGTCTAAAACTCAGTTATGGCAGTGTATTTGGAATGTACAAGCAAGATAAAAGAAAAGTCACATATACAGCATACAGAAACAGGAGCCAGTGTAGGATCCAGGGTAAATGCTATGGAAAGAGTAAGCTGAAGCATCACTTCAAGGCCTCCCTGGAGAGCTCAGCAGTGGTATGTCTTTGCTGCAGTGCTTCATAATTTACAGGTCACCAGGTTTTCTCCACCTGCCTTCTTTGTTTCTTCTTCCTGTGAACTGGCCTCTATCCTTTGATCTGTGATTATCTCCTCCATCATAGGTATCTGCTCATTTATCAGTAGAACTCACAACCTAGTCCTGCCTATCTCTACCTCACTCCCTTTCACCTTCTCTCCCCACAACTAACTTCTTTATTCTCCTGAAACATCCTACTTAAAACACCCAAGAGAGACCATCTGATTGATTCAGATCATCTTCCATGCCTGGGTCCCTACCTAGCTCATTCACTGACAGCCCTTGGATCAAGTACTCATCGCTGTCAGACTAGTTATCCCCAGAGAGGTGGGGACACTGGCTACTTAATGTGACTGCTCATGGCTTTTCTTCAAAAGGGCATGAAGAAGATGCCATTTTGCTCAGGAGCATCAATAGGTAGTCAAGCAGTGTGATTGGCATTGCTAGGAGGCAACTAAATCAGGGACACTCTGTGGGAAGATGGGCAGTGGACAGCTTTGTTGTCCTGTTTAGATATCTGAAGCAAGTCATTAAACTGAATAATTGTTTCATATTTACTTTATGTAATGCCTATATATATTGTCTATACTTCTTCTAATTTAAAAGTAAATATTAGTCATTATAAGAGGTACTTTTTCAAGTACACTGAAGTTGATCTGATGCATTAGCTTATTGAACCAAAGCAACTCCAATAAGTAGAAACTCATAGGAATATGCCATCTTCTCTAACTCCCATTATTTCACCTCCCTTTAAAATCCATGAACCGTGACTGTCCAGTCCATTGTCAAAAGCTTCTGTAGGAGACATTTCAAAATAAAGGGCAGTGATTATTTATTGTTTGTAATGAAATCTGCTCAGCCCAGAGGGACATGATGAGGATCACTGTCAGATTTTGTAAAGTGCCTTTGGCTTTTTGATGGAAAGGCACTACATATGATAATAAAAGGAATAGCAATAATATTCTTGCGCAACCCTGACAGTGAGTTCATCTTTGTCTTAAAAAATAAGTTCATCTTCAGGCCTTATGGGGATTACTGAATTCAATTTGTCCTGAGAATGCTGAGGCCAATGAAAAAAGATACTCATTATAAAAGCACTGTCTTTGTTTCCTGTTCTGTTCAATATATGTTGCTTTTAACTTTTGTGTATATTGAAGACTCAACTGTCACTTGTAAATGTACTATGGTACTGATTAGAATATGAACTTTATTGAAATTTTAGGATGGCATAGAAAATTTTTTTTCTGATGAAACTGCAAATATGCTTACTCAGATTCACATGCTCATGCAGTTAAATTTACACATGAGAGAGAGAGAGGGAAAGAGAGAGAGAGAGGAGAGAGGCAGAAAGAAACAAAATCAAGAAAAGTGATATGGAGTGTGTAACTCTTAAGAATAATACTATAACCATATCTAGGAGAGAGGAAGGCAACTTCCACCACATACAAGCAGATGCTGTGTTGGACTCTTATGCACAGAACTGTGAAGTTTATTAAAGAACCATGACTTCTGTCAAGCAAGACAAGCTTGGTCAAGCATTTGAAGATGCCATTGAGGTAGTGAAGCAGCATTCAACAGGAGATCTTCAGTATTCCCCAGATAACAAAAATTACCTGACTTTCATTAACCATTGTCCTCACATCAGAGGACATTCCAGCTACTATGGAGTGTTTCCTACAGAGCAACCTGTCTATAACTGGAGAACTGTGATAAACAGTGCTGCAGACTTCTATTTTGAAGGAAAAATTCATCAACCTCTGCAGAACATAGCAGAAAATAAGTTGGTACAACCTGCTGTCTTCCAGCAAAAGGGAGGAAATTCAGGAAGAAACTGAGGCTCTTTGAATACCTGCACAAGTCCTTCTGCAATCCTGAGATGGCCTCTTGTATCCAGTGGGTAGATAAAACAAAAGGCATCTTTCAGTTTATATCAAAAAAACAAAGGAGAAACTTGCTGAACTTTGGGAGAAAAGAAAAGGCAATCAGAAGACCATGACTTACCAGAAAATGGCCAGAGCCCTGAGAAATAACACAAGGACTGGAGAAATCACCAAAATCCAAAGAAAGCTCACCTACTAGTTCAGCGAGACCATTCTGCAAAGACTCTCTCCACCACCTTTTCTGGGTAAAGACATCTACTCACAGTCTGTTCAACCTGATCAGGAATATCTCAGTTTAAATAACTGGAATGCCAGCAAAGTGGCAGGCTACAAGATCAACACCCATACATCAATAGCTTTCCTATACACTAATAATATGGGACTGATGAAGAAATCAGGAAATCAGTCCCATTCACAATATCATCAAAAAGAATAAAATACTTGGGAATTAACCTTACAAGGGAAATCAAAGATCTCTACAATGAAAATTATCAGTCATTGAAGAATGAAATCCAAGAGGACGTAAGAAGATGGAAAGATGTCCCATGCTCTTGGTTAGGCAGAATTAATATAATAAAAATGGCCATTCTACCAAAAGCTCTATATAGATTTAATGCAATCCCTATTAAGATACCTATGTCATTCTTTACAGACATAGAAAAAGCAATTCTCAAATTCATTTGGAACAATAAGAAACCTAAAATTGCCAAAACATTACTAAGCAAGAAAGAAGAATCAGGCAGTTTTGCCATACCAGATCTAAAACTATACTATAGAGCTATAGTAACAAATACAGCATGGTACTGGTATCAAGATAGGAAAGAAGACCAATGGAACAGAATAGAAGGCACTGAAACAAACCCTCAAATCTTTAAACATATGATTTTTGACAAAGGAGGACAAAATATTACATGGAGGAGGGACACCCTTTTCAACAAAATGGTGCTGGACAAACTGGATAGCCACTTGCAGACTGGTACAGCCTCTCTGGAACACAATGTGGAGAATCCTCAAAAAACTAGGGATGAACCCACCATATGATCCTTCTATTCCTCTCTTGGTTGTTTTTCCAGGGGATTTAGAATCAGCACACTACAATGACACAGTGAAATCAATGTTCATAGCAGCTCAATTTACAATAGCTAAATTATGGAAACAACCAAGACGTGCCTCACTGGATGAATGGATCCAAAAACTGTGGTACATGTATACCATGGAATTTTACTCAGCAATTAGAAGCAATGATATTGCAGCCTTTGAAGGTAAATGGATGGCTATGGAAGAAACTATGCTGAATGAAATAAGCATAACCCAGAGAACCAAGGGTCGAATGTCTTCACTCATCTGTGGAGGCTAGAGCTAGACCCTGGCCATTGAGAAAGCAGGTCTAGTATCATGTTTTAAATCCAGATAAGGTGTAATGTCATACAACCTAAGGCATTTGTAGAGATGTATTGGGAAGGGGTGGGGAAGGGATAAGGGTGGATAAGTTGGGGGGGGGTGGCTCTTGGTAAATCTAATTTTTCAGAATTTATATATATTATATTATTTCATTAGATACTTATTTGATTGTTCAACAAATAAATTTCTGAATAAAAATATCTAGAATGCCAGTTACAACTATAAATATGCCAGC